>CAACVS010000229.1:14944-57128 GCA_900660405.1 Pseudo-nitzschia multistriata | reverse complement strand
AGAAGCTCATGTAGACCTGGTAGGGATTCTACATGAAGCTTCTCTATTCCGGACTCGTGACATCTCTATTCTTCGTGAGGTATTCTTGAATAGTATCTTAGACCTCTTACGATCCTCRGACCTCTTACGATCCTCGGACTTCTTATGATACATACATAGGAAGCGTACCTTACGATAGGTACGTAGGAATGGTATGATCCTTCATTCCTTTCTTCGGAGCTTCGTATCTATTGGTACGTACGTCCGTTGCATTGTTTCTCTTTGTTATAACATGGAAAAACCTATGGGAATCCCTTATCTTGGTTGGTGACTGCCTTAAAAAGTAACGGAGGGCCCAGTCTGTCCCTTGAAATTTTGATTCCCATTAATCCAAAAACTCCCACCGTTTTGGATGGCATCATCTCATACGGCAGTAATGAAGTAATATTTAATCCCATCGCGTATGGTAGTAAAGTAGGAGTATCGTACGCGGGCGGGATTCTGTATGCTCTAATCTACCTCCGTACCAGTACGAGAACTTCGATTTTTTGACAGCAACAGAGAACTGGAGATACGAGCCCTCGTACCTACCGTTTGTTCTTTTGATTTGATTCGTGTTTCTCCAGGTTCCCACGGTATGCTTACCAGGTACAAGTACCGTGATTTGTGTACTACTGGCTCACAACCGTAACCACTGGAACAACAGCTCCACAGATTTACAGGATCACGAGGACATCCTCCTAATTTGAAGAACACTTGAAACACTTGACTTTTCATAAAAAGCAGAAAAGCCTTACGGCAAAAGATCAAATCTCAGATCAAAATACAATAGAGGATAAATTATCGCAATCATGAGTAACGATCCAGAATTGTCAAAGAAGTTGCTCGATGACAACGAATACGAGGATGTTGAAATCCAGAACAAGAAAACACCTCGTGTTGTAAAGGGTCGTGTTATTTCAACGAATCCCTCACCCACCTCGGCCAACGGCAACGCCAAGAAGTCAGCATCGCGCTGTCGCCTCCCTTGTTGGTGTACGTGTCTTGTAATCACCATTGGAATCTTTGTTCTGTTTGCTCTCGTGGTTCTGGGATTCGCTTATGCTGGGTTGAGAGATGTCGTGCAACACCTTACCATCGAAACAGATTCCCCCAAGAAGTTCCCGATCGTTGATATGTCTCCGCTGGAACTTCGCATTGTGAAAGATCGCATCACTCTCTTCGCCGACCAAGTGGCCGAAGGCGCCACAAGTAATCTCGATGACTTGGTAGTGACCCAGGATGAAATCAACGGATTCATCAGCAACTCGGAATACCTCCAAGGCCACATGATGATTACCCTCGAAAAGAATCTCTACTACGAAGAATACAGCCTTCCCATGGATGTGTTTGGCTTCGGTGGTCGTTATTTCGAGGGCAACGAATACCTTGCGCTAGACGGTGCAACTACAGACAAGAAGGAGAACACTATCGAGATGAAAACGGAAATCGCTGCCAACCCCAGTGATTGGTTTGACGGCCCTCTGTTCTTTGCCCAGCTGCAATACTTGGTCACAAAGAACGAGGACGGTGGCCAGGGCGTGCTCGAATTGTTCTTGGACAAAGGAACATTTTTCGGACAGGAACTCACCGTCGACGATCACGAAAACTTATTGGAAGGTTTGTACAACACGCATTTCGATGACGACGGCGTGGAATACATCGCGGAAGTCATCAAGGGCATTGGGAGTGTTTCCATTGAGGAAGGGCAAATCATAGTCAAGCCACGCCGAACCACCAAGAACTAAGAGGTACTAGGTGAGAACACGAAGGAAGAGGAATACCATGGCCGGCAAACGGATATGTGTACGGGCAACGCCTCAATATCCGTTACGGAAAACAAAAACAACATTAGACGATTAGTACGATTGGCGCATTAATCATCAATAACGATAAAATTGTGTGTATATCTGTCCTTCTCATGCTACCATAATGAAAACAGCAGGAAATAGATCCACAACAATCGCAGCACCATATTGAACCCAATTGGAACGAAAAGAAGGCATACGCACTACACGACGTATCCAGATCGAATGAAAAGAAAACCATAACGCAACTGTGCCCCCCTTAGAAGTTACTCCGGAAGCGAAAACAGAACACTGATTCAAATCAATAACGTATTTTTTATTATTACACCATGCGTTTAGCTAGCATCTGTCATCGTGGTAGACCCAGTCTTTTTGGAATTGTCCCGGTTTAGCAGTGGCATGTTGTGCATTGTCCATGGGCAAGGATTTGGACTGCGCCGAAGACAAAATGGACAAGATCGAAACAGCAATCGATTGCGCCGACATTGTAGGTCGCCACCCGTTTCCGAGCAAGCTCAAACAAATGTCCCCATTCGTGTATACGTGCTCGTGAACGGGCATGTGCTTCTTCAGAAAGTAGACCGACGGAGGAACCGTCGGGTAATCTTTCGGAAACTCTACCCGAAGCTTGAAAACTTCCCCTTCGTAGATCGTGTCCTTTGCCCCTTTCATCGTCACGATCCAGATTCGGATGTTGGTCCCGACCTGGACCGAAAGATTGGGAGGTGGGGACTTGATGAAGGACTTGAGTTCCTTTTGGATGCGGTAGTTTGGATTCGATGACTTAATAGACGTCGACAAGTGTTTCTGGGTGGCGGCCGATGATTTTTTCGAGGCGGCACCCTTCTTCTTGGACGGCTTCTTTGTCTTGACTCCGTCCTCGCTGCTCGCCTTTTTCTTTTTCTTCGACTCGTTCTTGGCCGGCTTGCTCTTGGCTTTGTCTTTCTTTTTCTTTTTCGATTTCTGTTCGGGCAGAATGCTCATCCCGGTCAGGGTTTCAAGAGTCTTGAAACACGTCCTTAAAAAGCCAGAGAATATTGGGATCTTGTTGTCACTAATATCCAGGATGCTTCGTATCATGTTGCGCAGCTTGGTGGCAATGATTCCGCTGCCCTCTTCCTCGTCGTCTGGGAGCGAGATTTCTCCGCCTCGCAGACAAAACACGGCGGTATCCGTGTCACGGGAAGAAAGGTTGCCCAGGAGAAGTTTTCCATAGCTCTTATCCGAACGAACGGTGGACAAAGAGAACCGCGATCTAGAAGGAGACGTTCGTGTCCCGAACGTCGCCGGCGGGACCAACACATCGGTTCCAAACACCGTCGTTCCCGTGGTACTCCAAACCGTTCCCAGAAGTACCGCAAAGAAAAACATAAATCCTTCGCGAGACACCACCATTTTTGTTGTTGTCGCGGGCTGAATAATAAATTGTATGATCAATATTCGAGTCTGATGTGACTTGGGCGAACGATTTTGTTCTGTCTCGGCTTGTTGTCTCCTTCAGAGATCTATGGTTGACGCGAAAAGAAAAAACAACAACGAACCGGTAGTACGCTGCAATACGAGTGCTCGTACGCCCTAAGAGAGCTGGGGGCATCCTTGGAATCGAATGTCATAGTCTTCTGTTGTGAATTTCGTTGTGTGTCACAGTTCCGAAGACACGTGGAAAGTGGAAACCCAAAACGTAGTCATACAAGCAAGTAGTTCATACGATACATACGATACATATCATATTTTTGTTCTGTTTGAAATTCAAACAAGATGTTCGGCACTCGGCACTCCCGTCTCCCGTATCCCGTACTAGTTACTAGTGACATAAGTACGTACGTCCTCTGCATAGTATACGTACGTACCATACATGGTAGTACTACTACGAAGTACAGTACTGTAACTCGGAACATAAGATCGTAGTACTACGACATATGGATAGTAGACAGGATAGATAGGACAGTATCAAGAGCTTAGGATACCGTACCCGGCAGTGCCTCAACGAGCAGACCATCGGTTTTCTCTCAGGAACGCGCGTTGGAGAAGCCTTCTTATTGCTGTTGCTGCGAAGCTAACGTACCGTACCTTACCGTACGGTACGGTTTCTTCGCCAATCTCACGGCGACAACATCAACTGTCCGCAAGAACTGAAGCCTCCTTATCTTCTTCCGCAACCTGTGTCAACCCAAGCGCAAGGTACTGCTCGTACTCGTAGTCTCTTGTAAACGTAAGTCCAGCGATTGTAGTCATTGTCATCTTCTTCTGAGAAGCGAAATACGAAACTTGATTCTATCGGTACGGTAGCGTTGTCCGGGAAATGATTTCGGGCGAAGCATAAAGCAGTTTGAATAGGTTCATCCCTCACTGTCTGTTGTCCTTTCTCCGACATTTTCTGCGCGCTGGATACTGACTAGAAAATAGAAGGATTGAAATTACAACATCATGATCCCCAAGATTAACAAAGTAAGTTCGCGACAAAGTGTAAATCAAATATCCTACGTCGCACAACGAGGTCACGATATATGATGTTTCTGTTACGGCGAGGAGCATTGGAAGCATACGTAATTTATCGTTCTCCAATCGAGTTTTCTCCTGCATGCAGACGAAGACATTTCCAAAGAAAGAATCTTGTGAAAAGAGTGTTTGATTCGCTTCTAATAATTCTCTAATTCGTGCCGTGCTTTCGTTGTGACGATTGCTTTTCCAAAATTCGTCCAATCCCCCAGATTTTCAGCGACAAAATCCCTGAACTCGACGAGAAGCAGGAAGATCTCTTGCACCAGGTCAAGAATGTTCGCACCACCCCCCGTGATGCACGATTCCCCGCTCAGAACCAGGCCCTCCACTGTTGGAATCGCTACAATGAATGGTTGGTTTGCTTGAAGCAGAGTGGGGACGATGCCGACGACAAGTGCCAGGTTTACAGACAATACTCCACCAGCATCTGTCCCGATGCTTGGATCGAGAATTGGGACGAAGCCCGAGAAGAAAACAGGTTCCAGGGAATCAAGATCTAATGCCTTCAAGAAAATTTATACCATGATAGCATTGATCACGACGAGAAACAAAACGTTCCACAAAGTTATGAACGATGTCGGACTTGGTTTGACAAATGCCGTGCTGTCTGGATGAACTGCAGGGTTGTATCACGGTTAGGAATGCAATGGCAGTATTATTCACTGGATAAATGACCCTGGTGTCTACCGCTGCCTAATATTTAGAATTTAAGAAAAATACGAATGATCCAACTATAATGTTATGTTCCAATTCCAGAAGTTCTTGGAAAAATACAATAGCGTTTGCATATAAATGCCGAAGCCTTGAACACAAATCACTTCTTCACTTTCGTAACAATTTGCGCAGCAGTAAAACCAAAGGATGGTTATTAATACATGAAAATACAATCCATGCTCGGAAGTATAGTTTTCCCTTTCATCCAAAACTGCTAGCATTTTACGGAAAATGACAACAAAAAATATTGAGGTGGTTTTGTGATAATGATTGATACTCTCCTTGTTTTACTCATGGATGCCTCTCCCCTACCAATTTATGCGCTTCTTACTGCTAGTACTCATGCAACTACTTACCATGATCTACTTCTAGAGTACTAGTAGACTTCTTCTTGGCCAATAGTAGTGAAGCAATCGCTTCTGTCATCGATCAAGAAAACAAGCGAAGAAATATCTTTAACACTAACGAAATATGCAATGATCCAATTTGAATTGATCAACGAAACCGGCAGACATGGGAGTTCCAACCTCTCCACTCCTGCTTCTGGTTAGTGTATCACCTTTAAGCTACCACCAACCAGAATGCGACGTGAGACCAAGAATCTCAATGTCAATATCTATGGAGAGTAGGCACAGAATGTCCTCCTGAGAACTTGGGCAGCTAAAGCACTTTCCTTAAGACCAAATTTCATGTGATTTGACCCAAACGAAATAATGAAATCAACTTCGAAGGTTTAGTTTATTTCAAACCCTGTTGCGTTCGTCCAAACCTATTGGTAAATGCATCAATTCTTCCATTACAAGAAAAATAGTCTCGCCATTGCCCCTCCCGCATTTTTCATGTTATCTGGACTCCTGTCCGCCAGGTGCTCAATGCCGACGAGGTTTCCTCCTTGTTTTTCGTATAAATTAACTTCCTCTGACAACCCCAGGCCAGCGAATTCCTTGGCGAGTTCTTTCCACGCTTCTTGCCCATCCCGAAATGTACCCTGACCAACAACTGAGTGACCCGGACGTGGTACACCAGTTGCAATGGCACGAACCGCCTCTAGAGAGACCGAGTTTCCCTTCTTCTCGTTTTCACTAGCTACATCGTGTCCAGCCAGTCGCATCAGCGTCTGGCTCTCTCCGTATCTATCATTATCCAAACACGTTGCCACCCACTCGGAGAGCCCAGTCAGGCTGGCCACTGCCTGAGGTTGCTGCCCATGCTCTACCATTTCTGATTCCTCGAGGGCGGCTCGTACCAGCGGCAAGCAAACGTCCGCCATATCATAACCGTGAAACGATCTTGCGCCAAACAAAATATTGCTGTGGGCAAATAGAGCCGCAGCTGGCAGGCTTGGATCTTGGATCACTTGGGGTACGTACACATCCGGCGGTAGCAACAAGTATTCGCGAGATGTTCCGTTCGTTCCTTCTTTCTCACGTCGATGGATGCGGTAGTGTTCTAAAATAAAGGCAATGTCAGGTCGTACATGTTGCTCGATGCCCGTGCTGATACTATCATCATGAGTACCAGCCTTGGTACCGAAGAGCCTGGAACGAGGTCGAAGAAGGTTGCGTGGATCCCGTTTGGTCCGGAAAGTTTTCAGTGCTTGCGTCCACTGCGACTTTTCCAGAATACTATGCGCCCTTCTCATCATCGTTCGTAAGCTCTATAACGTCGTCAGTTCTTTTAGATCCACCACAATATGATGATTATGACAAAGCTGTGACGAGACGTGATCGTATGGTTCTGTACCTCGTACAATGACGCAAAATAATGTACTTCTACTTCCAGTGTCTATATTAGCCAATCAGATTGCTTGATTCCTACCAAATTATATTGTTAACCCTAACTCTAACAAAACGCCAAATATGGAATAAAATCCGGCCATGAACAGCCTTGGTAGTACACGTACGGATACGTCTCGTTCACTTGGTACCTGTAATGTAGTCGCGGGATCATTCATTCATTGTACTTCGTATGTATGGTACTCGTTCGTACTCGTACCATCAAAAAACGTTTCTCTGTCCGCCGCTTTCTTCGTTCGCACTCCTTGATGAAAAACCTGTTTGGCCCTTATCAACGAGCATGGCAAATCGTCTTCGTCGTTCCTACGATTGGGTGACGTTGATTGTAGTACAACGACGAGATTCGAGACCCTTAAGTGAATGTATTAGAAGCGGGATTAGTTGGCTTGTCGACGTACGAGTACTGTGATAAACTAGATATCATTCTTCTGGCCCGGTCCGAGTAATCTGGAGGCTATTATATTGAAAATCTGATCAATAAGTAAAATCATTTGAATTTACAAAACGGAGTTAAATAAAGATTGAGTATAACGTTGAAGTTATTCACTTTTGACACACAAAAAGTACTAGTACCAGTTTGAAACAATCATGTCTTGTTCGAGCATACTGTACTCCTTATGGCTAACAATTCACTATCAAATACGATTAGAAAATGTAGTTTTCTATGCAGAGTTGAACTTGAAGCTCGACGAGAAACAAAATTTTTCAACTTCTTCACCGCTTTCCAATCATTATTTCTGACCTACCTGATCGCCTAGAATTACTCTCAATACGACGAGAAAAAAAAACCAATTCCCCGCACATAATTTTTGACGATACAGTATTGCATTCATAACGTATTCGACAATTCCTTCACGAAAGTGTAACGCATATCAAATAACGTAAAACAATGATGATCGCTACGACCCATGATCAAAACAGAGTTTTCGAGTCTTCCATGCAACCGATGGAGTTCCAGAAAACATCACTGCATCAGAAAACGGTTCTAGAAGAGCAGCCTCTGATAGGCTTGAACGATGAAAACAGCAGCAATCCTGTCCTGAAACAAGTGCTTCTTGACTTACGAGATGCCCAAGTACGATTTGGATCTGCTCATCAAAAATGTGCCGATGCCTGGAATGCTCTCGGACTTATCCGTGTTCACATGCAACGCGATGCCGAAGCTGCGAGAAAATGCCATGAATACGCATTAACGATATTTCGAGAAAGACGACTTGCAAAAGAAACAGCTACAACGTTGAATGACTTAGGATACTGCTTCGAACGACTAAATCTCCCTAATATTGCTTTGCAAAATTACCAAGAATCCCTACGGATTCTCAAGTCTGAAGGTTTATCTGAAAGCCATCCGCAATTACTTTCAACAAGGAGAGCAGTCTCTCGGATTCAGAGACGATAAATTGATTGGGATATTTCTACATCGTATTGACGCGTCCGGTTCTTCAAGCTCAACCCCGAAATCATTGAACCACAACTTGTAGTACTAGTAAAGCCATCATATTGCAAATTGTAAATATTGTAAATAAACTACTTTTCAATCAATTCTCTAACTAAACGAACTGCCTACTAGCACACCCGTGAAGAAAAGTAATGCCTGGTGCTGTAGGGAACTCAACCAAACAAATATCATAGTAATACTATTAGTACTAGTACTGGGCTACTACTAGTACTAGGAATACTAGTACTACTACTAATAGAACTACTACTAGAAGTGCTAGTAGTGCTGATGGTGCTGGTAGTATGGAGAAGTCATTGGTGCTGCCAATCATGTAGTAGTACATTCCCAACATAATTGTATTGAAATTGGGTAGCCGTTCTCCCTTGCTCCGGATGACAAAGAATTGATCTGTTCTTGTTCCTCTGTTAGAGACAATGGTAATCTCCAAATGAACCCTTGAACAAGCAAATAGGTACAAGTGATCTTCTTGAGGAAGAGTGCACTTCCTTACAAAGCCATAGGGTGACCATCATGGTGCAAGTCAAATCCACTAACAGATGTATTAGTGATCTATTGTTTGATGTCAAGGAAACACAGTATCTGGCTGCTGGTAGGGGTACTGCTTTAGAAAAGGACAATGGCCTGCGTCCACTGGATAAACATCCCTTTTGCTCAGGAGATGCAGTAAAAAATATACCCAGTCAAACAAACATTACATTATTGTCCACTTTTGGGTTTGAATGAAGGGTGTGCACAAAATAGAAGCTTTTTGTATCTTCCTGAGTCCATTTGCATATAGGTCCTCAGCAGAGGAGTGTACATCTCAGAGAATGTGATTGCTGCAAAAATCAATTGCGTCTCTAGGCAGACATACTTTGCATCCCACCTCATTACAGTAAAGCAGTTACATCACTTTTGCAAATGGTAATAAAAAGAGAGCCACCTTTTGATATAGGATTCCAGAAGGTTTGCCAGTACTATTCATACATATCAAACTGCCTTGTGGTGGAGTCTATCTATCATGTGTTACTCAATCCACAATTTTGCAGTTTTTTGATAAGTGAAAGGGAGATTTATGAGGTTCTCTATGTTGGGCCTTTTACTTCTGTCTTGTGGTTACATTTGCTCCAGGAGGAGTCCCACCATTCAGAAGGAGAGAAATAACCTCATATATTGTGATAGGTGAAAGTACTACATGTGATTCTTTACTACAATATTAGTATTTCCCATACCCCCCTCTTTCCTGCTCAGGCATTTGTTGATATTGTTAATAAAGGGAACAGTCATCTTGTTGAGGTTAGTTGCACCAAATCTCCATTTTGGGAAACTGAAAGCTTTGTTAAGGTTTGCATCATTCTTGGTTCATATTTTTGTACCAAAGATCTCCCATGGTGAAGAACTGCCAGACCACTTCAAAAATCCCCCCATTCCCAAGCAACATCATTGTGTAGAGCTGGCGCCCAAATCTAAAATACAGCCAGTTGTAGAATAGGGGCCCTTATTTTGTGTCTAATGACTAGTACATTGACTATATAAACTAAATACACACAAGATGCTCATGCTCACCAGTGGTGTTGAAGTTTCAATCCCAAAAGTTGTGCTACCAAAAAGTTTCTTGGACAAGTGCTCCTGACTGGCTGATTTTTGCTTCAACACATGCTATTGCTGTACCTGTAGTACAGGTCCAAATTTTTGATCCCACAACGAGGAGTCATTACACAGTAAAAATATGACCAAAAATCCACACTCAGTGTCATTTAAATGTACAACTGTTTTAATCTTGAACTGACAGTTTGAGCTGTATCTTGGTCCCCAATGGACAGCACTTAGTAAGAATGATAAGCACATGAATCAAAAGCAATTTTAATCAGAACAATTCTAGTTGTATGGGGGAGTTTGCAGGGCCTAGCTACTAGTGGCATTTATTGTTATATGTGTACATAGCAGTATATACAGCATTACAAATGTACAATTGAATCATCTTTTTTTAAATGCCACCAACTCCATATGATACTGCTGGAGTCTGGGGCAAAAAGTTCACCACTCATACTAATACAATTCCCCATATATGGAACCTTAGGAGTACTAGTAGTAGTAGTAATTAAAAATGATTTAGTAACTACTAGTACTAGTACTAGTGTACTGATAAGCCAAAAAAGGACAAAAAACACAAGTCTAAATTTTGATCATTTAGAATGGGGTCCAGGGAGTATCTTCCCATTAATCTAGATTGACTAAAATTTAAGCAAGGCTACAGGAGGAAACTGCATCATGAATCATTGAGTGGATGGGGTTGATTGGTGCTGGTTGTTCTACTACTACTAGCGCCACCAACGGGAAGAACAAAGAAAAGAACAAGGAGCAGCTTCAACAAAGAAGAAGAAGAAGAAGAAGAAGAAGAAGAAGAAGAAGAAGAAGAAGAAGAAGAAGAAGAGCAACAGCAACAGCAGCACCAGCAGCAGCACCAGCAGCAACACCAGCAGCAACACCACCACCAGCAACACCACCAGCAACACCACCAGCAACACCACCAGCAACACCACCACCAGCAACAGCAACACCAGCAGAAGAGCAGTGTGCAAGTGATTTTTATTGTGGGAAGCACTGCTACAGGTTCTCCACTCCCTCCTTATTTTCAACTTCATTCCAAGGCAGAAGAAGATGACAAAAAGATCCAAGATGCCTTTGTAGAAGACGTCTTTGGTAATAATAAGTTAATGGAGAAGAATGGAAACACAGTGAACTGCAATGATGCTACAGCTGGGATGAATGCAAAGGAATTTCATTGTTTCATGATGGATATTGTTGTAAAACTGTATCCAGATGCAGCAGATCTGCCTTGCAAACAAGTTCTCATTATTGTGCTGAATCATGGACCTGGACAAAAACTAAATGCCCAAGGATTCTACTGTTTGCATGCTGGAGTCCAAAATATACTAATACATTTGACCCAGCCCATGGACCAAAACTACAGGCTATTCAAGTCAATGCATTGTCTGAACTTTAAAACCCTTGTTCATTTCTGTAGGGCTTGCAAATATAATGTGAGGCAAAACAATTTCCCCTTGCTTGTTTTTGGGAATGGTACTACATCTGATGAGCAAGTTGTGTTAGAGCCAGCCTACAATAAAGCATTCTTGGTTGCTTAGTCCAAAGCAGTGTGGGAAAAAATTAGGATTGCATTGTTTAAAAGGAAATTTTTATCAGATAGCAAAGTAGCCCATGAGCTGATAATACTGGAAGGTGGTGCTATTGATTCAATAGCTGCTGATCCTAATACTATTTTGTTAATTGAGAACAAAGAGAAGGTGTTAAACAATGTTGGTTTCAATGGTAGTGTCTTCCAAAAGTATCACAATAAAAGAAACAACTGTTTGAGACAGTCACCATACCAAATTCCAGAGCTTGTCAAGATGCTTTTGGTACAGCAAAATATTCCGCCAGTCAACAGTTTATTATTACAGGAGGAGATACAATGAACACCAAGGATTACTTCTTTATTACTGAAGCAAGGAAGAAGAAGGAAAGACAAGAGCACATCAATGGCCTGAAGTCACTTTAAGAAGAAAGCCAAAGGAGAATTTAAGTTCAATACCAAGGTCACCAGCTCGATTGAAGATTAGTAAGAAGGAGGATGATGATGTCAAGTCCCTTCCAGTTTCTGCACTCAAGGTATTGTCGTGCAAGTGGAAGCAGGAAAAGAAGATCTCTGCAAAGTAGTAGCAACAATTGATTGATCTTTGGTGGTTGCAAGTGAAGGATATTTCTTTTGCTCAAGAATTTGCTTGGAGTGATGAAGATGAGACCCACCAACAACCACAAACAAGAAGATTAAATTACAATCAGGAGGGATACAGAGTACTATGGAAGGGAGAGAGCTAGAAGGCAGCAAGCATCTCTTTCCTTTATTGTCAGTACTATACCTGAAGAGGAAAGAGATTTTCCCAATATTCCTTCTTGTTTGGGCGTCTTAGAGGATGCCACCAAGAAGAGGAGGCAGCAGTAGTTCTTGGAGCAGTTGATGAAGAAGAAGAACAAGTTGCTGAAGTTTACTAGTGTCCAGTAGTTATTAGTTAGTAGTAAGTGTCTTAAACTAGTAGGGCCCAATAGGAAGTGTTTTATTGAAGAGAAATATGTTCTTTGGAATGGATTTACGTATGGTACTAGTGTTTGTACAACAATTCAATTCAGCAGCAGATCTCATCAAGAAGTGAGCAAAAAAATGACCAAAAAGAGCTCGGAAATGAGCTTCGAAATGCTCCGAATTAGAAACTCGTCCACTGAAATAGTTTTTTTTGAAAAACGAGACAGGTTGTAAATTGATAAGGCAAATGAAGGCTGTTGTTCACCCAGCCGTGTACAATTTGACCGTCTCCAGACCTGTCACGCCCTCAGTTGCTTGCGTTGCCTTCGTTCACTTTTTCCCGTCTCCGCCCAAATCGTGCATTTTTGGTTTTTTTTTTCTCAGAGTTTCTTTGATTTTCCAAGAGTGAGCTCTGTTCACCTGTGTAGACTGCAGTACTAATCCTACACAAAATAAGACTGAAATACCAAAAAAAGGTTAAAACAATTATAAAACATCTTTTCTGCCCATTCATTTCTCTTCTCATAATATCCAAACAGGTAAATATAAAACACCTCAAACTGGAACATAAACTACTACTACTATCACACAAAACACCATCATATTTACCAACATAAAATAATCATACCACCACCATGATGGATGCTGGTGATGATCATGGTGATTCTTTTTCTGACGGTGAGGATGACGATTGTCTATCTCCTGACAATGGTAGTTGTGATGACAACAGTGTTTCCAGTGGTGATACTAATGGTTCTCTTGGAAGTCTTCCTGATGCCCCTTACTATGATGGTGCTCCCTTTGACGAAATTCAAGAACTTCTTGACCTTGACCTCTCTGATTCATCTGATCTGGAACAGGATGAATTGGAACATCTTCTCCAGGACTCCTCAATTCTCATGAGTCCCACTAAAATTCCTCCTGCTGGTACACAAATGTCTTTAGATGGTGATGAAGGAGCATGCAACAATGATGATGAAGAAGACAGCAACAACAACATAACACAACAACATCAATCTCCTGGTGTCAGGAATCTTGTGCAATTCTTTGAGCAACTACAAGACTCCACCACTACTCCAAGTCCACCTAAGAGGAGTAGATCAACTATGTCTAGGACTACTACTAGTACTGCTGGAAGTATCATTCATGATTATCTCCAACAAGGAAGAGTCATTTGGGTTTCATTTGATGTTGAGACTGGTGGCCCAAAGTGTGGGATCCTTCAGTTGTCTGCAGTTTTTTTTGATTGCAACCACAATGAGCTGGGATATTTTGATTCATATTGCAAGCCACCACCAAGGGCAGTATTTCTTCCTCAAGCCTGTGAATGTCATGGTATAAACTCCCGTGATCATGAGAAGATCCGTAATGCCCCTGGTATTAAAGATGTTTGGGTAAACTTCTGTGCCAAAGTGAAAGAAATTTTCAACCAACAGTCAAGTGCTATGAACAAAGCTTGTATTGGTGTCATGGTGGCATGGAATGGCAAGAGTTGTGACTTGGAATGGATCTACAAAACCATTCATTCAAATGCTTTCTGTGAAATGCCTCTGGAAATTGAATACTTCATGGACCCATATCTGATTATCAAAAAGTATGCTGGGTGTCCCTTGAATCCGTCCAAGTCTAAGCTTCCAGATCTACGTCTATCTACTGTCTATAAACATGTCACAGGTGAAGAGCTTACAAATGCACATAATTCTTTGGAAGATTGTAGAGCCCAGGCTAAAGTAATAGCCTGTGATGACTTTTCAAAGTACAAGGATATGAAGCAATCAATTTTGACAATCGAGAGTATCTGGTCAGTGAAGGAGCAGAACCGGTTGAGACAGGAGGAGGAATTGACAGTACTGTATGTCAAGAGCATTGGAGTAACTTCAACCATCAAGTATAGTGATGTAATATATAAAGAATATATTTATATATGTTAAAATATATTCTTATAATATTGTTTGTAGTGATGAGAGGGGTGTGATAAGTGGAGTAGTAGTTGAGTAGTAGTATCAAACAAAAAAAAAAAAAAAAAAAAAATCCAGGTGGCAACATTTGGCAACACGCGACGGGAAAAAGTTTTGTAAATTTAAATTTGTAGTACCAACGTTTTACGAGTACTGTACGCTCAGCTCCGCTCCCGGTACACACTACCGTTACGGCATACGGTACTCCAGTTTAACCGCACCGTATGTATGTCACAATTTCAAAGAGGATTTTTGCTTGCATCGTGGCCACGAAGCGCAAAAGCATTGGAGTCGATGACAATAGATGCTGTTGCCTGAAGCCGTTAAAAACCAGTGTATCCCTTGCAAAGGATTTCTACCGGTTCATCGACAATGCCACCGATTGCTCGCCGGAGATCGAGTCGCCGTTTAGTCAATGGGCTTCGCCAGCAAGACCGGATCGACACCTCTTCTTCGTCTGACAGCTCTCGAAAAAGTAACGAAAGGGATTGCACCGGTTACCACTCTGGTTCGGAGGCTACAGATGCACATCGGTTGTCATCGGCAGCATCGTCTAGTAAACAAAAGAAACAAAAGCGGCGACGTTCCTCGCGAGGACATTCGTGCCTTGCCAAACTAGCAGAGGAAATTGTTACCAACAGAAAACGAGTAGTCCTGATCACTGGTGCTGGTATGAGCGTTGCCAGTGGAATCCGCCCCTTTCGCGGAAAAAGCAATCACCACAATGAGGCGTTGTGGACGCAACACATCTGGACCACTGCCACACGCGAGACATTTCGGAAGGATCCATTGGAATGGTACAATCGTTTTTGGTTACCCTTTTCATCGCTGCCCCCGTCCGTCCAACCCAATGCGGCACACCGGGCTGTTCAGTGGCTATTGGACCAATCCTCGACGGGCGGGTCCGAATCTTTGAACATAAAAATGATCACGCAAAACGTAGACGGTATGTTGCCTCCAAATCCCATCCACACGATTGAAGCCCACGGAAGGCTAGGCCTTTACAAGTGCATTCCGGACGTAGATTCCGACACAGATAGCGAGAGCGATGATGACGACGGTCGCTCCGTTCATCTGGGCCATCGCCGAAAGTGGAAACGGAGGCGGGACCCTCAACGTGAGTGTAGTAGCAATTCTCGTCGACAACGTCATTCTGGCTCGAAAAGTATCAATAGGAGTCAAAAATGTCGACAGTGTCCCTATCAGAATCTAGAATCAGTGACAATTGCTCAAATCGAACCATCTCGAGTACAGGAAACTTTGCGTCTGGGAAAGGGCCGTCTCTTCGAAACACCCAAATGTCCGCATTGCAAAAATACGCTGGCACCCCAAGCACTCTTATTTGATGAAGGATATCATTCGCACGACTTCTACGAGTTTCAAAAAATGGAAGAATGGTTGGCAGAGGCAGAAGTCATTGTCTTTGTGGGCACTTCATTCGCAGTAAGACTTCCAGAAGTGACATTGGAACACGCCCGAGCTAAGAATATCCCAGTGTAAGGACAAAATATGAAAGAACGACTGTGATCAACATAACTGTGTTGCAATGAATGACCTTTATTGCCTGTTTGTTGCTGTCGTTATTAAATAGTCGTTTGATTTTTATTGTGTACGCTCTCATCTTCTGACATCTCTTTTGTCATTACAGCTACAACATCAATACCCACGATATGTTGGCACCAACTAGCATTTTGGATGCATACAATATTCGAGGACCAGCCGAAGAGACTCTACCTCTGTTGGCTCATGAGGTGGCAGAGCTTCAAAGGAATTCTAATATACGACGGACTTCGACGCGTTTGCGAAAGCGGAAAATATGCACGTGATAGGGTCTTTCCTGATCATACGGTGTTCAGTGTTCGAGGATTGTATCGATCGGCCAAAACGGGAACATGGTCGGTCTTAATTATGGATTCGGTTGAACGTAAGAGAGTATTACATTTAATGAGCTTGTTCATGAAATCAACAATTATTTCAAGTTTCTTTTTCTTTTTACTGCAATATCGCGCTATATGCACTCTTCACTAAAAGGTTTGAACCGAACAAAGCCAGTCGCTGTCATCTTTGGTGTCGTCACTATTCACAGTCTCTGCCCGTTCTTTCCATTCTCTTTTGCCCCCTGCAGCCAGGTTCCTCCATAGCTTCGCCATTATGCTGATCAGTGCCTTTGGGGGAAGGTCTGGGTTCTCTATTTTGGCTTTTGGATAGGTTTCTTGCATGAAAAGTGTGTACCCCGTATGCTTTCGCTTTTGCCGGCCCGCTTTCACCTTACGCTTTCTAGCTTTCGGCTTGGGGCCACGTTTTTTTCCCTTGTACTTTGGCATTCCTTTTTCATCCAAGGGGGGCAGTTCGGCTGGATCCATTTCTGACATTATATTCCATCATTATTCGTCATCGTAAATAAGTGTTGCATTTGATCGGTTAAAAAAAATCGATATCAGTCGTTACTTCAACGCCTTCGTGAACGAATTTCTGTTGAGCTTCAGGGTCGATCTCATTTTCCGAAAAAACTACAATGTATGCTCACCGTATAATTTCTGCGACTCATCCGTGATTCCAAACTCTTTTGCTATCTCGGCTGCTTGTTTTCTCAACCGTTTGGCCTTTTCATCAGCAAGGACAGCCTCCTTTCGAAGATACGACACCATAGATTCAAGAAGTGACAATCCGGTTGTACATTCGAGGGAAGAAGAAGATGTCGCTGCTGCAACAGAAAATATAGTGGCCATAGATTGGTCTGCCATAGTGAATGAGCTGACATTTCGCATTTGTCAGGAAAATTTTTCTTCGTTGCATGTTGACTTCGACATGATCAGTTAGCTCACGTCGCCAGGGTAAGGTACTCGTGTTCCTACTACCGGCCGGTATCGTACTCGTTTGTACTCGTATTGTACTTACGGTACGTACTCATTCTTGCGGAAAAATTATTTATCACTTCATGTCAACAATCCACGATTCCCCAGTCACATATCTCGCAGATTCTTTCAATCGTCTCCTAGTTTCGGTAAATAAAATACCCAGATAGTGGAAGTCCGCCCCCTCTGCTCTTGACTCTTGAGAATCTCTTTTCGTAAGAACGGTACGGTAGGCTCAGGAGTTCTTCAGCGTCGTCCGTCCTTTCCCATGAAGAAAAACCACTGCTGTATCCTACGTAAGACAGGGATCACACCTGACGTAAGGTACGTACGTACCGTACGTACCTGGCGGAAGGTTTGTAGATGATGATACTGTATTGTACCTGATACACTCTGGAGAGTATAACCGCGGGGCTGTCCCTTGCGACGAAAAATGTCCGTAGCCAACCTGCTTCCCTAACTTTTATAGATAATGTCATACTTCTTCCCCTACCCTAGAAGAATACCTTTATAACCCTTTGCATTTATTGCCAACACTTGCTGTTCGCAATGATCCACGGAATTTCTTATATGACGCACACCTTCGCATATTGTTCGCCCTCATTCATTGGTCAGAAATGAAAGCTATTATTCTATTCCGAAATTTTAGCACCCCGAAACCAAAACTGCATGAAAATAATGATTATGGATATGTTAAAAGTTTTGTATAAACTCACATCGAAACTAAGGAGTTGCACAAGAATTACTTTGGTCTAGGAGAACACCTGCTCTGAAAATAAGAACAGCCAATATTTTTCTTCGGTGAACAAACTTCCGATCTTACTACAAGTATCCAATCTTAAAAATAAAAAACTCTTCTCATTCTCTAAGAGTTCTGTGATCAACTTTCAATTTTTCATCTCAATTCAACGGAATGGCAATATCCAAAATGGTAACACAGGGAAATACATTCTGTCGTTCCATGGCCACCTTCGGAGGGCTTCGTGTTCTGTCATTTTAGAGGGTTGTTCTTGCCATCATCGTCGAAGTATCATTTCTGACTATTGGCAAGCACTGGATGAAGAAGCCACCAATCAAATCAGTTCGGGGAGATAACATGATGCGGGTTCATTAGAAGTAGAAAAAACGAGGATACAACAAAATCTACTAGAACACCGTCTGCTGAGTGAGAAAATGAATTCTGGTCATCGAATGTGCAAATTGTGTGGCCATCCAGGCTCAGACCTTCGTCTCCTTGGTTGTGGCTGTTCAGTTCATGCGGTGAGTAATGTTCGTCTTTCGGCCACGTGATAGCATTCGGCAACGTCGTAACCACCATGAAAGCATTCGTCGTCTGTCGTGTATCGCAGCGGAATGTCGGTGGACTTGGTTGGAAACGTATGGTGTGAATCACCTTCTCTTTACGAACAAGCTGTGGGCTTACGCAACCACTTGATAAATAACATGGTTCAACTTTTTATTTTTAGTGGTCGCGCATTAAGTATTTCAGAATTATTTGTTCTCCTTCGATTTTTTCTAACCTGGAATTTTTGTACCTGCTTTGGTTGTTATCCCTCTCGTCTAACGTATTTTTCAAAAAATCATAGCGATGTCTTCCCTTGAGCCTGATTATGGACACGAATGACGGCACAAAACAGCATGGCGTGTCAATCCTTCCTACTGCCAACGATGCGACACACTCTCGATGCTTCATATGTTCTGGTACTGTGAATGGAATTTTCATCGAACCACTTTGTTTCAACGACGTGGAACGTGCTATAGCGCTGAAAAAGAACGAAATCTCATCGCAAGGGACGAACGCAAGTCGTTATAGTTCACAACCGAAACAACAAAGTAGAAAACATGCTCGCGATGAAGATATAGAGATTGAAGCTGAAAGCCCTTATCTTCTTTTATCAAACGGAAAATCTTCTATTTCATGCAGTGGTCTGTCTAGAGGTCAGCAGCGCACAGGACGTTGGACAAAAGAAGAGAGCGCTCTTGTCGACTTTCTCGTATCTACATTTGACCAAGGCTTATTGCCGCTTCCCCATGGAATCAAGCTCAATGAATTCCTAGGCGATGTTTTGCTTTGTAAGTCAAGCCGTCTGACTAAAAAGATGAAGAACGCGAAACTGAGCACTAGAACTTTTGTGTTAGGAAATCCTTCCACGCAGTTTAGCACAAGAGATCGTGAGCAACTGTCATTTCTTCAAGAAAATTTTTTGTCATCGATATCTTCAGACTCCACTCGTCTCACCCTCAAACTGAACCTGACAAAACAATGGAGAACGCATTTTTATAACGTGTGCCTACAAATTGGTTACTCTCATGTACAGGAAAAGGCATGGAATGCGAGTCTACAAGAACTGGAGAAGAGAGCAACGAAGGCGGAGGAGGTTGTCCGGAGACTGCGTCGTCGAAAAATGGGTCTGAGTTCTCAATTCGAAAATCCAACCCTTACCTATGCCACGAAAAACACTATGTTTGACTTCATGAAAGTAGACCACTCAAAAA
Organism: Pseudo-nitzschia multistriata; assembly: GCA_900660405.1. Lineage (NCBI taxonomy): Eukaryota > Bacillariophyta > Bacillariophyceae > Bacillariales > Bacillariaceae > Pseudo-nitzschia > Pseudo-nitzschia multistriata. The sequence goes on along the minus strand of CAACVS010000229.1, from coordinate 37,459 downwards.
GCCAACCAACAACAAATGATCTTGGCACCAATTCTTCAATTTCTCATGTCTCCATTGTTTCAAATGATCAGAAATCACGGACAATATCCCCGGGTGATGACGAAGTGCTAAATAGTAGCCTCGATGACGCAAGGGTCCTTACTTCACGACAAAGGGCTTTCAGTACTGATATAAGTATATCGTCGGTTGGGCTCAAGAACGGACGCAATAGAACCTTTAGTGAAGATTTCGAACAATTGTTGGATGTGCTTTCGTCAGAGACAGCAGACGACAATGTCAAAGAAAAGAATGTGTCGATAGAGAGCAATACATCTATATCTTCTGCTCCCGCTTCTAATTTCTGCAGTTCGCTTTTGGGTGCCATAGTCACGTACATAGAAAAGAAGAATTTCCCTTTCCATCACGTGGACTTATGGGTTCCAAGCTTTTCATCAGGTGATACTGCTGGACATTCGAAGTCGGTTGATGTTGATCAGCTTCAACTGTATCATGCTGGACACACTTCTCGACGAGATGTCAATGCTGATCTAGCTCATATGCTGAACGAGTTTGGAGTATTCAGTTCATATTTCTCGTTTGAACCAGGGAAAGGATTACCGGGCCGTGTGTACTCTACTGGTGTTGCATCGTGGGAGTGCGAGGTTCACCAAAAAGATTCGAACAGTTTTGGTCGAGTGGAAGGGGCTGAACTGTATGGGATAAAAACTGCTCTTGCTATTCCGTTGAATACGCCCATGGTGGGAAGAATTGTTGTACTAATTTATAGCTGCGAGAATGTACCTGAAGATGCCTCTCTCTGTCGTGAAATAACAGCTGAGCTCACAAACTATTCATTAGAGCCAAAATGGAAATTGGTTCTCGGTTCGAACGCTCCGACTAAATCGTCACAGAATCGCATGGTACCGATCCCAGAAAATGAATCAAGTATTTTTTCAAATTCGGCTCGCGAAAAAACTCAACCTGTCAATGAAACGATCGTCAAGTCGATCAAATACGAGACCAAGCCATCATGCGAAGTCCCAAACAAGAAAGACTCTGCGCAAATTTCCATGGTGTGCATAGATCACAGCTCGAATGGAGTGTCACAAAAGAAAGGATTGCAAACAATCAATTACATGCAAACTAATCCAACGCAGAAGTCTGCAAGAACGGTGTCATACGATAATGATATGACCACAGAAGACCGCGACCTAGCATCCTTCTTATATGATAATATGCCAGCCTCCACTGCATTCGTACCGGAAGGACCACTCACTTCCTCAGCTGACGAAAGGACTTTACGTCCTTACTTTTTTTCTTTCCGGATGTTGCTCCTGCGCCCATTCAATGAACGAACTCCGAGAGAAAATGATATTATTCAAATTTTGAAAAAGAGCTTCAGTTCATACTTCAGGGACAGTCGCCGTGACGGTAAGGAACTTGCCAAGCTTATCGTCAAGGACTGGGTTTGTCTAAAGGCTACGTACTCTTTGTCCGGAGTGAATACTACGACGAACGATCACATCAAGCCAAAAGGCGCCCTCTCTCCTGTGACGCCAATGTTACCTACGCTCACTCCATCACAGAGCATTGGATTATACAAACCTATCCCACCGCCAACCAAACTCGAAAGTTGTGTTTCTTTGGACTTTCATGGGGGTAATACCGTCTCCTCTACTCAATCAGATCCTATACCTGAGCAATCAATCTCGGACGCGTTAGAGAAATCCTCGAACTCGTCGGGTGTGGCTTTCGAGAACCCATCTCCTGTGTCATCGAAAGTGATTGTAGATCATACACGTTACTTACCTCGAACATCTTCTGTGGATTCGGCTCAATGTACAAATGATGGTTGAACCTTTCAAAGCAAGCCCGTCGCTGATGGCGCTGATTCATTCCATATCGATTTTTCCGTCCTCTGGTCATTGTAGTATGAAAGGCGTCGAAGGAAGAGCGGGTCTTTTACCCGCTGTCAGACGTTTTGGGACCTATCTTTGACACAGAGGATTTTTGATAATTTTATATTTCTTTTTGTTTTCGTAATTTAATAGAACAGATTATGCAGAAGTTATTTCCAAGATTTGAATACGGTTCACTGGTAGTTTTTGATACTAGATGTACGAAAAGATCGCATTCTGTAAGTCGTATCTTTTACCAAGATGATAGTCAGCTACAGCATCCTAAAACAATCCTCATACCGTACACTTGGATTCTTTCAGCAGATACGTGTGAAAGCAGAATAAAATAATCGACACAAAAACATGTTTGTCCCGCCAAGAAGAAAATTAGTTTTATAATTTTTTATTGCTCCATTCTAATTTTCAACCAGTTTTTTCTTTCATGGGAAAATTCTTCAAAATGTCAATCAGAAGACTATTAGGAGCCGCTTAGTACATGTGGGCTGATGAACTCAATTACTCGAGCTCTCCACTTGCCTTGACAACCACTTTTTGGGCGGTCTGACCGGATTGGGAACCAACGGCTTCGATTTTGTCCACAACATCAAGTCCATCTATGGGGTTAAATTTAAGGAAAAAAGAAGTTAGAAAGAAGGTTCGCAAATGATTTCATGCACTGCGATTCAAGTAGTTGAAGAAATTCAGCTTACCAACAACCTGGCCGAAGACTTTCGGGTTACGGAAAAGAGAGAAGAGAGAAAAGAACAATGATAAGGAACTCAATTTATCTATCACATGTGTCCAATCTTGCTTTTTGTACACTTATCAAATATTTTGTTATGTTGTATTGTACGTACCAACGTGTTTTCCGTCTTTTTTCAAATGGAAGAGGAGTACACGACGGAGAGAAACAAAGAATAGAATCAATAAGTTATGAAAGCAAGGAATAAAGTTTTCGGTATGGATCTCTCTCGCTTCGTTCCTCTAAATTATTTTCAAAACAGAGAGCTTACGTACCCAGCCAAGGAGTGTCGACAGTGCAGATGAAGAACTGCGATCCGTTCGTATTAGGACCTGCGTTGGCCATGGAACTAATCATTGACGTGGGGTAAATCCAGGTGAAATAAGTGAGAAAATTGGAATCTTGCGTATTTATTGAACCAGGAAAAGAATACGATGCAAGGACTCAGCCAATTTCAATAGTTACACATACAGAATACCTTTTCCCACGTGAGGCAAATCGAAGTTTTCATCTATGACAAAACAAAGGAAAGAAAAGCGTAAGATAAGATCCACACCTCGAAATCAAGAAAGATAGAAGAGAAAAGAGCACTCGATTTGCAAACTCACCCTCGAACTTTTCACCATAGATGGCTGGAAGACAATATTTGACACAGAAAAAAGAGGGTTTAAAATGTGGCACAGCAACAAAGATGATTAGATACCTTCTCAAACAGAAAAAAAGAATTTCTGCAAATTTAAATACTGCGTTACCTCTTTTCAAAACCATCAATGCACGTACATTTTCCTCCGGTTCCATTAAAATTGGTGAAATCGCCTCCTTGGCACATAAAGCCAGGAATAACTCGGTGGAAAGTAGACCCTTCGTAACCAAATCCCTTTTCTCCAGTGCACAAAGCACGGAAATTTTCAACAGTCTTGGGAGCGACATCTTCGCGCAATTCGAAGGTGATTCGTCCAATATCTTCTCCGCCAACTTCCATGTCAAAGAAAACCTTAGGGTTGGCCATCAAAACTGAAGTGGCACGAGAAAAGGCACGGGTACCAGCTTTAGGAGCGAATGCCGAAGCAGATGAAAGAAGAGCAGCAGAGAGCATGGTAGTGATTTTCATTTTCGTTGGAGTGTATCAATTTGGCCTTCCGGGAGGTATCAAGAAGGAATGATTCAGAGAAGTTTATGTGACGACCCGTGTCGGGATCTCTCTATCTCAATCGACGTGACGGAGTCGTCAACCGATTGCAGCTTTTCTGAGCGGTTCTCATGATCTTGGTAGGTGAGAAAGATCTTGACCGTTAATTCTCTACTGGAACGTACGGGTACGTAGAAATATGTACTGGAACGATTACGTATTATCCGTGCATACAACATCGTCAAAAGTACATCAATGGTTGTGCGTGTCACTTCCAACTGCCAACACTATTTTTGTCGTCTAGATCAAAAAGTGCTTCCCGTCTGTTATGCGACCGGAGACTCTAAAAGAAACAACAACAAAGATTTAAGTTACTAAGGAATCTGTCACAACAGTGGAAAGCCAACCAGCTTCTATTCTACATGAACTGTAGTGAATAGCTGACATCCATGCACGATGGAACAGCAGTAGTGTTAGAATGAGTATTAACATTAATTTTTAACATTAAAATCAATATTCTTGAACTTGCATCTCAAAGAACGTGAAAGAGGCCATTGATGAAGTTCTCAACTGTTTTATCTTTTTTTCCATCTGCCACTCATTCCTTTCTTCCCCTGAGAACCCTTCTTTGGCTGAACCTTAGAGGCATTGTACTCGGTCCTGTTTTTCTTTTCCAACCTATTTCTATCTGCCTTCACCATGTTCTTCATCTTCGAGTTCTGTGCACTTTCTCGACTCTGTTGGATGGCCTTTGCGGACCTTGGGCCATCTTCGTCGCCTCCTTTCTTACCCTTCTTTTTGCCTCCTCGTCGCTGCTTACCCGAAGAAGCTATTGCCTCATCGTCATTTGTACCATCGTTATCAAATACACCACTTCTTCCAACGGATCGGTTTGTTTTCTTCTGCCACTTTTCGTAAATTTCTCCCAGTTTCAGTTTGTCGCTCTTGACAATTTGTCCACTCTCCAGCTTAACTCTCTTACTGTAGCTCGTTCCACTCAATTCGGCACCGACACTTGACTGAACATACTTTCTTTTAGATTTGTCCCATCTCATCATTCGTTGTTTTTGCACAAGCTGTGCGTTCTCGTCACCGACAACATCTAGCATTGCCTCTTCTAGACGCATAGCATTACCGGTTATTCCTTTTACCGAGCCAGCCGAGGGTTGTAGTGCCGCCTCTACCTGACGTTGTCTCTGAGCTTCTTCAGCATTCGACGAAGCATCGTTTTCGATGAAAAAGGCATTGTCTCTGAAGTCGCTTCCTCTCATATGCTTTTTCCTTTTTTCTTCGTGTTGGTATTTCTTTGCCAAGGAAGCAACGGATGCATTTGGATCTTTTTTGAGGCGACGTCGTTCAGCCTTGGACATTCTAGCCTTCGACACGATTGTTGGCGCCTTTGTTGCAGGCTTGGAAACAGCTTTCTGACTTTTCATGACGAACGCATTTTCTTCACCCGCTCCTTCATCTCCAGCTGCTTCAGTCGCCAGCGTACTACCGGCAACAACCAAAGTTGTTCCTTTGTCTCGCGACATTCGCATCTGACGCCTCATATTCTTCATTGATGTCATTGCGTAGCTCGAGTCCATTTTCTTGGAAGAATGAACAGTACGGCCTTTGTCAACATGACTATTCACGCCAGTCTCCTTTCCACCTCCCGTTGCAAATGCCTCAAAAACCGTTTCCTTTGGTCGAAATTGGGACAAGGCTTTCAAGAATTCATTCCTCTTGTTAATATTGTCCAGATCGTTCAGGGTACCGATTTTGCCCTTGGATTTTGCTGCCTCATATTGCTCCATTTCCATTCCACGCAAAAGTGGATGGGGTGGAATCGATGCCCCGCCAACCCGCTGTCCTGTTTTCAGTTTGCGACCTTCGAGAATTGCTTTCGCTCGCCGCACGGCCTCTCTGCTTGCTTCCGGGCGGGTTCTTCGATATTGTTTCATGGCGTTATTGCAAACCCTCGTCAGTGATCTCATGAGTTCAGCTTGTTCCGTACCAGCCATCTCTGAATCCATGATCCGGCGCACGTTTTCTACTTCCAAAGTCAGAATCGATTCTGGAATGGACCCATAGTGAGTCATATCAGGGGTCATTTCATTCATCGTATAGGATTCGATCCCTTCCTGATTTTGAGTGCTTTCGTCCGCTTCATCACCACCTATTTCCTTGTGGTCGCTTGTATCGGTCATCCCATCTATCGTGCACAGCTTGCGACCAAGGAATAAGTGCAGATCGACCATGTACGGCAATTCATCTGGTTCTACGAGAGCAAAGCAAAATCCTATCCTACCAGCACGCGCTACTCGACCGGAACGATGGACAAAAAGCTTCGGCGATGGCGGAAAATGATAATGGATGACGTGATCACACATGGGAATATCGACTCCTCTTGCGGCAACGTCCGTCACGACCATTATCGGTTTCCTTCCGTGACGAAACGCAGCAAGATTCGAATTTCTGGCATCGGGATCGAGAGTTCCGTAGATCATTGTGGCTTCCTGACCGCTGGCTCGGAGGAGAGCTGTCACGTATTCGACGTGGTGACGGGTAGCACAAAATATAAGGGTCAAACCCGTGCGTGTGCTCTCGTTCGCATCTTTGTCGTCCTGGATCGCCCCCATTATTTGTAGAAGACCAGCATCTTTCTCCAGACTCCTGCATGTTATGAAACTGACGCGCAATTCTTCACTGACCTGAACTTCTGCGTCGAGTCGCACCATTTGCGGGTCGGTTGTGAATCCACCTTTCGTAAACTCTATCAGCATCTTGGGCATGGTAGCACTGAACAATGCCTTTTGGCACCTGTCCGGAATGGTTCGGTTGATTTCTCTCAGTTGCTGCGCGAAGCCCATTTCCAGCAGCCGATCGGCTTCGTCGAGCACACAAATTTGGCACTCCCTGAGGTTAAAATCGGGAATTTCTGAAAGAATATGAGCCAATCTACCCGGCGTGGCGATGATCACATCGGGTTTCGAAGCAAGGTCCTCGAATTGCTGCTCCATTCTTTCTCCTCCGTGGATTCCAATTGATTTTATGTTCGTGAAGTGCGACATTTTCTTCAACACTCGAAGAGTTTGCAAGGACAATTCTCGGGTTGGACTCAAAATCACACCGCGGACGCCCTTCGAAAAACTTCTGCTGCTGTCGTCCTGGTTTGCCAGCAAGGATTCCAGCAACGGAATCAAAAAGGCAGCCGTTTTACCCGACCCGGTACGGGCCATGCAAATTGTGTCGGCCCCCGACATCACCACGGGAAGAGCCTTTCGCTGAACGGGCGTCGGCGTTCGAAACCCCATTCGAACTATTCCGCGATAAACCGGTTCGCTCAAACCGAGGGGCTTGAAACCGTTTCCTCCGCCTCCGCCATTGTTTCCTTTTCCCGACGTCATCGTACTCGCAGTTCACCGGTGCCACAAAAAGAGACCTTCGAAATTATTGGTATGCTACGGTACCGCAATCATCCAAGGCGGCAGAAGGGAAATGAGAAAGAACGTCACAGTCGTGGTGCTGAAAGTACTTGTACTCGTACTGGGAGAACTGCAGGATGCTACTCGTAAGTATCTTGCCCAGTCGAAGTATTTTGTTCGATGATGTGCTCGTAAGCATACGTACTACCGTACGATGTTGATAGTAGTTGGAATTTGTAATTTTTCCCTTTTTGCGCCGTCGGAGATTTCGTGATTGACTGGCGCGAGGAAAATAGGAAAATGGACAGACAACATGGGAACCAAAGTATTCGTGACCCAATTTTTTGGCTTACCCGTCTTACTAAATAATTCTACGGCTCTTTAGTACAGAAGTCTAGTAAAGGGCTAGGTAAAACAAAGGCAAGCAAGCACAAACCCTCCGCGCAGCATCCACCTAATAACAGTGACAACGAGGTTTCTCTCTCCAACTGCTCTACAACATACCGATAGTCGATGTAAGTAGCTAACCGACCATGGCAACCGAACGAATTCCGAAATTAGATATCAATTAGAACCATCGTATCGCAGGTATTACGAAAGTTAGTGGAAGGAGACCAGGAATTTTGAGGTCGACCCGAGGCCAGCAACGTTGACTTCGCACGGCTCCCAATTCATGGTCTTACACGTGCCTTGTGTTTCTCTCTTTTTCTGTTTGTAGTCTTTTCATTGTCTCAAATACAACAAACATGGACGCCGAAAAAGTTGCCGAGCTTCGTAAGAAGCGTCAGTTCCGTAAATTCACCTACCGTGGAATCGAACTCGACCAATTGCTTGATCTGACGAACGATGAATTGATGGACCTTGTCTGCGCCCGCCCTCGTCGCCGAATGTCCCGTGGTTTGAAGAGAAAGCCCATGGCACTCATCAAGCGATTGAGACAAGCCAAGAAGGAAGCCCCACCGGGTGAAAAGCCCCGTGGTATTAAGACCCACCTTCGTAACATGATCATCGTCCCCGAAATGATTGGATCGATCATCGGTATCTACAACGGAAAAATGTTCTGCGGTGTTGAAATGAAGCCCGAGATGATCGGTATGTACTTGGCAGAATTCGCCATCACATACAAGCCTGTTAGACACGGACGTCCTGGAGTCTCTGCTGCCCACCAAACACGATTCATCCCTCTTTAATTTAGTAATCATAGAAATCAACAATAGTATTGCTAAATTAACTCCTCCCCCGTTATACTACCCCGGACGCAACAATTTTATAAATGATTGACGGGCATGGGACGAGTCCTTCACGACGAACGTCGGACCAGCGAAAGGATTTGTGGGACATCTAAGATATTTATGCGTGCCGTTTATAAGGTGATACCGTGCCAATGCGTAGTAGACCCCTGTCTTTGCCGAGCAATCGTTCGAGAACAACTGTGTAGGCAAGCAGAATCGTGCATTATAAGCTTGGCGACGGGATTGGTTGCTGTTGTGACGGACGGAAAGAACCGGTCGTCCCGACGGCTTTCAGCGAGGACGTGTGTTGTTCCGATCCGCCTTGGTCCTGCGGTACGGTACGGTAGTATGCTATGGCACACCTGCGCATGAATCCAAAATCTAATTAATTCGTCTACGAGAACCTACTGCGAAAGAGCATCCGCGTCCCGTGTGCAGGGTGCCGGAGCCCCAGCTGCCACCGGCGGTTCGGTTCCACCGCCCGGGTGGGTGTCGCGAACGGGCCACGTGTTGGCCGGGAAGGGGCTGGCTGGTTCCGAGGGCCAGCACCGATCGGTGGTGCCCCCTGCGCCTCTCCGGGGCTGCCGGCCCTACCGGGCCCCCCCGCCCGCGGCGGCCAGAGCCGTCGCCGCCAGGGCCTCCGCCCTCTCCAGGGCCCTCCAGTACAGGTGGGCCTCCCGGCAGAAGCAAATAGGAAGCTCCTTCTTGCACTTCTCGGGCATTTTTTCGGGGGGGACCGGTTCCTCCGTGGTGCGCTCGCACTGCCAGCCCTTCTTTTCCGTAAAGTGGAGGATCTTCGCCGTGGGCCGGTGGGAGGTCCAGAAGCCAGGGTTCTGGACCTCGGCGTGGGTCTGCGCGTTGTAGTCCCACGAGAGGGGAACGACGGCCCCGGCCGAGGCGGGCCCGTGCGGGACGACCGGGGAGAGCTTGCTCCCGCTCGCGGCGGCGGCGGACCGGGCCTCGGCGTTGTCCAGGGCGACGATCTCCTCGTTGAGCGTCGTGTTGTGGAGCCGGTCGGGGTAGACGTTGTTGAGAAAGTCCTGGTCGCTCCCGTAGCGCTTCATGAAGGAGGGGTCCTCCGTGAGGTTGAAGACCCGCTCCATCTCCCTTGCGTCTGTTTTCCAGAGGATGCTTCCCGTGTTGAAGAGCTTCCATCCCATGCGGTACCAGTCGATGGTCCCGGCCACCCGGTTGTTTGGGTGCCGGAAGACCGTCCCGCACTCCATGACGTCGGTGAGGTCCCCCACGGCCAGTGTGTCGGCGTCCATGAGCATGACGCACTCGTACTCGCTGAGGCCAATGGCGGAGACCTTGGTGTAGGTCGTTTTGTATCTGGGGAACCGGGGGAGGTATTTTTTCGGGAGTGGAAAGTCCGGGGCGGTCCCGATCGTCCATCCCACCGACTCGAGCCGGACGAGGTCGTCTCGTTCCAGCTCGAATCCCTGCCTGAGGAGCAGGAGCATGTGGGTCCTGGAGGGGTCGATCCTCCCCTCCAGCGAGGCCCCCAGGCTCATCGCTCCGTTGATGTAGTCCCTCGCCGAGAAGACGATCCGGTTGGCCTTTTCCGTGGTCGCCCCGTCGGTGAGCATGCAGACGATCGCCGAGACGGCGGGCTTGAGGCCCTCGCAGGGGTAGGAGACGTGCAGTTTTTGCAGGGAGAGTCCGTCCCGGGCCTCCCGGACCGTCTCGCACCAGGGCCTGGACACGGGGATCGACAGGAGGGGGCTGGTCGCGTACGAGTTGTCCGTTCCCCCGAGCCCGAGGTCCCCCAGGTTGAGCAGGAGGGCGTTGGTCGCGATCCCGAGGGATACCAGGACCGGGACGAGGACCATTAGGAAGAGGTTCCTCCGCTTCCGGCCCGACAACCGCTCGTTCCGGGAGGCCTTCTGCTTTATCGTCGTCTCGCGGTAGAACCTGCGAAAGTTTTTTCGCGGGAAGCTCATGGTGGTTGTTGCCTTGCGGTGTAGTGTGTGCAGGTTTGAGTGTATGCGTGGTTCTCTCCCGGGCGGGGAAACGGGATGCGGTGCGTTTCCAGATACAGAAGTATGTATATATGTGTGTGTATGTATGTATGAATCGATCGATCGATCGATCAAGCGCTCGTGGTGCTCTTCCGCGGGATGGACGTCCGAGGCCTCGCGGTGCTTTGCCGTGCCGTGCCGTGCCGTGCTCCCGTTTGCGGTGTGCTGTAGTCTGGTCTGCGGTGTCTGTTGCCCTTTCGGTCGAGGTTTGTTGCTCCGTGGTGCCAAACGAAACCGAGGAATTCCGATCGATGGGATGCGATGGGATTTGTTGAGAATCGACCCTTGACACTTAAGGATAAGGTTTACCGTATACCGAATACTACCTTATACAGGACAACGAATAGAGGACAATGAGTACTTCTGTACAGCAACACAAGTACTCATATTCTTTTGTTTATCTATTAGTGAATTAGCWTATTAACTCATCTAATCTCTGGTCTATTAGCTAATCGTAACCGTGTGTCGGTTATGGACTGGTCATACGACTGGAGGAGCCAACATAAACAAAAGAATAATAATAAAACAAGTAAGACTGATACAATGTCGAACGAAGATGAAAAGGACGTAAAGATCGTCGAAGCGGAAGCGGTCTCCTCTCCGGAACCGACGCACAAAGGAAGCCGCAAAGGCAACAACAAACAGTTCAAAAAGAAACAACAACACCAGTCACAATACGGAGGCGGGAAGAAGTACTCATCCTACACCTCAAAGACGGAAGAACTGAAATACGACACATTCACATTGGGAGGAAATATGGGAAAGAAATGGATGACCAGCAGAGAAGCCTTTATTAACTACGCCGGMYGAACYTATGGAGGAAGTGTYAAAGCATCCCTCCACAAACTGGAACATACCATACTCCATGTGAATAAACCAAAGGAACATACCGCAGACGAGTATGCCAAACTTAACCAAATGGAAATCGATATGTGGAAGATGGACTACAGAGAATATAAAGAAGAAACATCGCGAATCCTAAAGAACCTCGTCAAGTTATACGACGTCCTATGGGATCAATGTGAACCAGCATTAAAGAACAAGCTCAAAGCACAACCACTATACAACAAACTAATGGAGGAGTCTGACGTAATAGGACTACTCAAGCTGATCGACTACGTATGCAGTGCAAATGATGGAGCMAAATACTAYCATCTACAAAGCTTCTATGCACTGCGGAAGCTAATYAACTTCCGACAACGCGACGACCAAGATGTAGCCGACTACTTCAAAGAGTTTGAGATGCTACTTAGAGTAGCAGAACAAGCAGGAGTGAACTTTGCAACTCCGGAACGCTGCAACACAGTRGCAACAGAAACATACAAACAGAAATACGACGTCCTCGGGCCACGACAACAAGAGATGATCATGGAACAAAGCAGAGAACAGTTCATCGCCATAATGTTCATGATGAACTCAAACAAAGCCAAGTATGGTAAATACAAAGAAGAATGTCACAACAGCTTTGCTCAAAGAGATGACAAGTATCCGAAAACACTTGTTGATGCACTGACAGTACTTGAACAGTACCGATTCACACCAGCATTATACCGTGGACAGGACAAGACAAACAAACAAAACAGTAACGACTCACATCAGACCTCCCACAGCTTCTTCCAAGGCAACGACCAAGATGATAAAACAGAGGAAGTGAATAACACTAACGGCAATAAAACAAATAGTARTGCRAATACTATTACATGTTACAACTGTGGTAGAAAAGGCCACATATCAGCGAATTGCACATACACACACAAGGAAACTGGTGAGGAAACACCACGTGAATATCGCCGTCGAAAAGCCATGATAAACAACAAGAAGGATGAAGCAGCTGACCAAGTGGACAAGATAGTTGCAACAGGGACCACATGTGTGATCACAGATGAAATGATTGATACATGGAGCGACCACTTAACAGCAGACGACTACGATATGTGCCTGCTGACAACAAGCCCAAATAAAGAACCAAAGGAGATCCTAATCGAGGATATCCGCGATAATGACAAGGCAATACTGAACCAAGTTGAAGGGAGACTGAACCCATTTTGGGTGCTGTTGGATAACCAATCGACTGTACATGTATTCTTCAATACAATGTTCCTCCGCAACGTGAGGACCACACATAAGGAATTACACCTTTACACTAACACAGGAAAATCAATTATCAATGAGATCGGTGAGCTTCCAGGACTCGGGACTGTATGGGTCCATCGAAAGGGAATTGCAAATATCCTATCATTCCATGGAGTGCACAAAGCCAAGKGATACCGGATTACATACGATAGCAACAAAACGGACGCATTTCAAGTGTATCGACCCAACGGGACTTACAGGGAATTCATACCATCAAAGAAAGGATTGTACTATTCCGATTTCTCCRAGATGTTTACACAGTCRAGACGGAAGARATTGACAGCACCGGAGTCCGCAACCGTACTTCAGAATGAAACAGTTGCAACAATTGCATCTAACAAGGCAAAGTACTCCAAACAAGATGTATACCGTGCGGAAATAGCTCGCGCCTTCCAACATATTGCCGGACACTTGAGTGAAGCACAGATGCTCCGAGTAGCGTCCCAGAACCAACTCCGTAACTGTCCCATAACCACAAGAGACATTCGACTCATGAAAGATATTCTAGGACCAAGTATCCCTGGACTCAAAGGTAAAACAACACGGACAGTAAAACCAGGGGTTCATACTGAAATAGTACCGGTACCAGCGCACATCAAGGAACATTATCAGGATGTCACTATAGCAATGGACATCATGCACATCAATGGAATCCCATTCCTCACTACAACATCTCGACACATACACTACCACACTGCGAGTGCCCTCGTCACGATGCAGACGAAAAATATAATAAATGCACTAACTGCCCTTCATCAATTCTACCAGAAGCGACATTTCCGAATCAAACATATCCTTGCTGACAATCAATTCCAATCATGCGCGCACGAACTTGCAACACTGCAGATCGGGTTGAACTGTGTATCACGTGATGAACACGTCCCGGAGATTGAGCGCCTCAACAGGACAATCAAGGAAAGATGCCGATGTAATGTCCACATGGTTCCCTTCACCAAGATGCCGAAGAGAGTCATCGTAGGACTAGTTAAGAATGTCATCTTCTACCTCAACGCTTTCCCACACCCGGATGGAGTGTCTACAACGCTATCCCCTTACACCATTGTCAATGGCAACATGCTTGATTACAACTTGCACTTTGCTGTTGCGTTTGGTACATACGCACAGACGCGTGAACCAACAGACAACACGATGAAAACAAGAACAGTCGGAGCAATTGCCCTTGGACCAAGYACTAACATACAAGGGGGAATAACATTTTTTAGCCTACTCACGGGTAAAGAACTACATAGGAGTAAAAACGATTATACGATTGCCCCGATGCCGGCAGACGCCATTCAACGCATAGAAGATATGGCCTCCCAATCGCCGATAGGTCTCATCTTCACTGACAGGCTTAATAACCCAGATCGTGAMCATGATGACAACTCAATCGTGGTACCCAATCAATATGCCCACGATGATAACCACGATCCTACTGCAGTACAACAGCAGCAACAACCACACGACAACGTAACTAATCCCCATACTGATACGCTCAATACGGGGACTACAGGAGTGGATACTAACCAAAACAACACTCATAACAACCAACACAACGACAATGAAGACAACGAAGACAACGATAACAATGACAACAATAACGATAACAGTGACGACGATAATGACGATGATGACGATGACGACGACAACACAATACCGCATCCTGATCAGCCCAACAATGATGAACACATTGAAGCTACAGGAGTGACAGCCGATGACGAGGCTACAGGAGTGGCGGAAAATGCAATCACTATCCCCCGTCGATCCCAGCGAATACGAAATGAAGGACAATACTCCCGCCCCTTGGATGACCAATACGAATTCCAATACTTCCAAAGCACGTTGGTAACCGGGGATGAGGACGAGGCAATCCAAACAATATCATCTATGAATGAATACAACAACTACATAAATGCACTGGAATATATATCAAGAACAGCACAACGAGACCAGCAAATTAATGACATGGTAATGACACAATACAGCCTAAAAGCCGGACTGAAGAAATTTGGAGAAGACGGACGTCAAGCTACCGTCAAAGAACTCAAACAAATGCTAACGCGAGAGGTCTTTAGCGAAATAACCTATGAGGATCTATCTGACGAGGACCGGAAACTGGCCCTGCCAATACTACTGTTCCTCACTCTAAAGAGAGATGGCCACACAGTTAAAGGACGCGCATGTGCAGATGGTCGGAACCAAAAGCTATGGACTCCCAAACATGAATCTGCATCCCCAACAATTGCAATTGAAGCACTGTTCTTCACACTAATCATGGATGCTCACGAAGGACGAGATGTAGCCACATGCGACTTGCCAGGCCACTTCCTGCAAACAGACATGGAAGGAGAACTAATACTACGACTGGATGGACCACTGGCATTACTGCTGGCTAAAATAGACCGAGCACGATGGAAGAAACATCTTAGAATGGAAAAGAAAAGAGCAGTTATTTACGTACGATGCGACAAAGCAATATATGGAACAGTCACAGCTGCATTACTATCCTACAAGAAACTGATTGGACACCTCATGGACTGGGGCTTTATCATGAACCCGTATGAGCCATGCTGTTGGAACAAGACAATCAACAGTGAGCAAATGACAGTCGTATTCCATGTGGATGATTTGAAGATCAGCCACAAAGAGCCAAAGGAAGTAACGACCGTAATCAAGCTATTAGAATCAATATATGCACAGCAAGACCCAATGACAATCACAAGGGGAAAGATACACCAGTATCTGGGAATGACGATCAACTTTGAAAGACCCGGTGAGGTACAGATCACTATGTATGATTACATACAACGGATGATTAATGAATTGCCCTCAGATATGATAGGACACAAGAGTACAGCTGCACCACCACATCTATTCAAAACAGACCAAGAGGATGCAACAAAACTAAGCCAGGAGGATGCGGACACATTCCACTCCATCACAGCTCAAACCTTGTGGATGAGCCGACGAGGAAGACCGGATCTTCAACTGGGGACTGCATTCCTATGCACAAGAGTTAAGGAGCCAGATGAACATGATTACAAGAAACTTAAACACCAAATGATGTACCTGCAACAAACTGCATATCTTCCCTTAATATTGAGAGCAGATGGGAAAGGAACTTCCTTATACATTGACGGAGCCCATGCAGTACACGCAGATATGAAGGGACACGGTGGAATGTATGCAACTATGGGAAGTGGAGCCCTGTATGCATCCTCCACTAAAAGCAAAATAAACACACTAAGCTCAACAGAAACCGAGCTAATTTCAGTAGGAGAAAAGCTACCAAAACACCTATGGCTACGACAGTTCGCAGTGGAACAGACAGGGGATCCCTCACAGGTCCATGTACTGTACCAGGACAACAAAAGCACCATATTATTGGAAAACAATGGTAGACTATCGTGCCGTAAAGGATCAAAACATATACACATAAGATACTTCTTCATAACCGATCGTATCAAGAATAAGGAAATTGAAGTGAGATACTGTCCAACAGACAAGATGATAGCAGATTTCTTCACGAAACCACTGCAAGGGAAGACATTCGAACGCTTTAGAAACATGATCCTTGGCATCATACAGGATGAYTTCATCCAATACTACAAACAATACATCAAAACAATCAACGAGTTCGGACTAACTGACAACAAGGACAGATTGCCACCAGATCCGCAGGAGTGTGTTGAGAATCGACCCTTGACACTTAAGGATAAGGTTTACCGTATACCGAATACTACCTTATACAGGACAACGAATAGAGGACAATGAGTACTTCTGTACAGCAACACAAGTACTCATATTCTTTTGTTTATCTATTAGTGAATTAGCTTATTAACTCATCTAATCTCTGGTCTATTAGCTAATCGTAACCGTGTGTCGGTTATGGACTGGTCATACGACTGGAGGAGCCAACAGGATTGTGCCAGTCATGCACCGACGTCGTTCTGCGGTAGGTCGGTACGAGTAGTAACTGCAACGTACAATACTGTAAGAGCAGTACGTACGGATGCGTAAATTGCGATTCTGGTACTCGTAGTAGTTTGAAAACCGAAAACCGGCACCACTTTTTTTTTGTTTTTGAATTTTTGAACGAACCATAAACATTGATTTCCTACAGAAAGTCCGGTACGAAGTAGTACTGTAAATCGCTAACTTGGTCGCGGAAAGAGTTTGTGTACAGTAACTTAGCTAGTACGAAGTACTACCTACAGTAATACAGTACTGGACCATACCATCATACGGTACGTCTGGGTTCTGTACGGCAGGAAAAATAAGAATGCAGGGGTCATACAGTAAACTACAGGGGTCTAAATTATGACCCCTGATAAACTAAACGTACGGTAGGGTACGGTACGTACTTTACGACCCTGGTACGGTAGCGTAAGAATGCAAGCACGAGTAGTACTACGATTACATGATCCAGTGCTAGTAGATCCTGCGTACTTTAACATACTACCGGCAGCAACACCTGGTTTGGACACTGGACGAACACACTTGTCATTCAGGACTCAATTTTAGTAGTCCGGATCGCATCGCCTAGCATCGCACAAATCAGTTCGATCGAAACAAATCGAATCGAAACAAATCGAATCGAATCGCACGCGACGGCGACTGTTGTGCCTTCAACTGCAAGCGCGAACGCAGATTCGAACCCGAACGCAAACCCAAATCCGACTCCAAACGCAAAATCGAACCACGATGCCGGAACGCACGGCGGCATGAAGAGAGCGGGGAGGCATCGGAAACGGAGCGCTCCGCCGGGGCCCTGCGGGGTGCTGTGGCAGGCCCAGCGCGGGAGGCCTGCAGCAGCGAACGGGGGCGAGGACGCCTCGGCCGGCGGGGAAGAGAACGGGGGACACAGCGGGTTGCCCGCGGGCCACGGCGAACCCGGTGCTTGCAGCAACGACACGAACAAGAACAAGAACAACGGCAAGAACGACAACGACGACAAGAACAACAACAACGACGACGACGACCACCACMACGCCCCCGACGGTTCGACGCCCCACGCCTGGACGGCCATGCAGCGATCCCTCGGGATCACCACGCCCTACCTGCCCCGATCGACGGCGGGAAACGTCCGGAAGCGCTGCGAGCTCCTGAGGCCCCACCTCCCGCCGGGATGCGTCCTCCTGGCCGAGGTCCTGGAGGGGAGGCACGACCTCGGGCTGCTGGCCAGAAACGAAAGCGATGCGGGCGGCGATGCGGGCGGCTATGCGGGTGAAAACGCCGCCACCGCGACCCGCCCCCCGTTGTTCCTGTGCGCCTGGGTCGACTCGATCGACGAGACCAACGCCCACCACGGCATCTGGACCGTCGTGCTCCGGGACGAGACCGGGGCGACCGTCCGGGCCTGGATGGAGCCGGGGTTTTGCAAGAGGGAACTCCGGGAGGCGCAGAAGCAGTCGGAGCCACAGCGGGAAAGGACGGCTCCAAGGGACGCACACGGCGTCGGGGGGGTCGTCCGGAACGGGGTGGTGTGGATGCTCCGGGATTTTTCCCTCACCGCGGTCCACCCACCGAGCAACACCAGCGGCAACACCAGCGGCAACACCAGCCACGGGGGCGTCGAGCGCATGCTCGTCGTTGCGGGGAGGCACATTGCACGGGTGTGGACCCCCGAAACGGATCGCCACCGGCCGACCGAGGAGGACGATTCCCCGCGGGCCCAGCGGGGGTACCTGGACTGGATGGAGCGGCGGAGGGCCCTGGTGAAGGAAGACGACGAAGACGAAAAGGAAAAAGAAAAGGAAAACGAAAACGACGGCGACGGCGAGGAACAAGAAACCGAACACGACGGCCACCAGCATCCCCGAGGCCGCTCGTTTTGTCGATCGGAACCGAGAGAACCACCCCCGTCCCGACCGGACCGCCGTTCGAATTCCTGCGTGGACAACGACGACAACCACAACAAGAGCAAGGACGACAACCACAACGACGACACGGGCCGGGACCCGGTCGTCGTGTTCGGCGGGTCCGAACACCGGGAGGGAATGACGGCCATGTCCGCGCTGACCATGACGGGGATCGACGCCACCGGGACGCAACCCGGGGGGTCCCAAGGGGAAGGGTTCCCCGCGGGGGAAGGCGCCTCGAACGGCCGGCCAAGACCGCAGAGCCCCGGGTTTGCCACCCAGCGGGACGAAAGCGAGCGGTTCCCCTCGCAGCGAACCAGCGGGTCCGAGCGACGAAAGAAGAAGAAGAAGAGGAGGAGGAAGCACGACAACAACAACAACAACAACAACAAAGACGACGAATCGAACCGCCGGGCTCCCGCTCGCGGCGGCGCATCGGACCGCCGCCCGCACCAGCGCCGGAACGGCCAACGGGGTCCGGCTGACGCAGCCGAGACGAAGAGTCCAAAGCGGGCGGAAGCATCGGTCTGGAACACGCCCGATCCCTCGGTGCTCGAGCTCCTCCTCTCGGAGGAAGCCGGCGAACGAGCGGAAGAAGAAGAACGCGAGGCCCGCACCCTCGTCGTGGGGCCGTCGTGCACCAGCTCGTCTCTGCCCGCGACGGAAGAACCCCTGACCCACGAAGACCGGGGGGAAACCCCGGAGGCCTACGGGGGGAGGGCATCGGCCGCCGCCCTCTTCGAGCCGTCCAGCTGGGCGGGGATGGACCTTGACGCCTTCGGCGAAGACGACGAGGAAGACGGAAGCGACGACGGATGACGGGGGTCTCGCGCATACCGACCGTACGGTGCTTTCGTCTGTGCAAGTTTGGAACAAAACAATTCAACTAAAAAAAAGATGCACAGCGACATCGTCGACACAACCATGCGTGTGCCTGAAAATACTCGTGTCACAAAAGATCGGTTTCTATTTTTTTAATGTCTCAATATGCGAAATAGATGCATATAGTATTGTATCAAAAGTTTCTCCGAATCATACAGTCTAAGCGTCACATAGCTCCACGAAACATGAATGGTGGTTGAATCAAATAGTGTACAGTATGTGGGGTACCAGCGCCACCACACGGAAAACCATGGTTTCCGTCACGCACCTCACAGAGATTTGCCCTCGCGGTAGTATTTCTTGTTGCTGCTGCTGCCGTGGTTCGTTGGGCAATACCTCGCTACGTGGAAACTTTCGGTGTACGACACGGACGTGTAGGGACGGGCGACGTCCGAAAAGGTGTACACCGAGTACCTTCCGCCACCGAGGGGCTGGTCGATGGTCAGCTTGCCCCACCGTGGGTGCTGGTCCCCGCAGGAGGAGGTTTCCCCGTTGCCACCGCAGGCCCATTCCCAGTACATGGGCCGCGTGCGCATCTGCTTGGTTTCGGTGTTGTGGGAGTGCGACCGGAACACACCGAACCAGTCCTCTTTGCCGGGGCTGCACGTCTGGTAGGTGATCTCGATCGACTCGCCGAAGGTGTAGCAGCTCTTGGAGACCTCGATCTTGTCCTCGCAAAATCCATCGGGGAAGCTCGGAGTCGTTTTGTCGATCAGGACCTTGTCACGGATGGGCTTCATGGGAAGGCGGTCCTTGCCGCTCGTGCCGTGGTGCTGGCTGGTGGGTTCGAACCGCGACGGCATCTTGTGGTTGGGCGCGGCGGTGGGAACCTTTCTCGAAGGAGTGGAGACGGGATACATGTCGGGGCGGTGGTGGTAGGCAATGGGCATAATCAAGTTGTCGACCACGTGGAGGACACCGTTGCACGTCGATAGGTCGTATTCCGTGATCTTTGGAAAGGCGGAACGAGAATTGCCCTGTCCCACTTGGTAAACATCGTTGTAACTGCAAATGGTCCTGGTAGGGTAAGTGCTTTCCATGTGGACAGTGTTGCCGCAGTAGAGTTCTTCCTCGACAATCTTTCTCCCCACTACGTGGGACAACAAAACTTCGTTGAGTACCGAACGATCTTCGAGGATATTTTGGGTGCGTTCGGAAATTCTGTCAAAGGCCTCGTTTCTCGGTGCAAACACGGTAAAGGCACCCCCGTCCGTGGACGTAATCGCACCGCAAATATCGTCGAAATCGGAAATGCCGCACGATGACTTGAACAGGTCACAGACCGTCTCCAACCCGGATGTTTCGCACATGACGTCCACTAAAAACACCAAAGACCAAAGGAGAAATAGCCGTGGTGAGTACTACAATCTATATCGAAGCGCTGTTATGTACCGACATGCAGCGCCATTCAATCCGACTCATACTTACAAACGCTTTTGCATTCCGATTCGGAGTTCTTGGCAGGGGCCATGGTGGGAGCACGAACCGGGGATTTTGTTGGTCTTCGCGTCGAGGCTTTGGCGGGAGCCAACGTCGGAGCGATAAGTGCGGCGTTAGCTTCGGCAATAGCAGCAGCTGCACTCTGTTCGTTTACTTGTCTGTTCTTCGCAGCGAGTGCTGCACCGAGCGCCGCGACGATCACCAAAAGAAGCAGTGTAAGCGAACCGAGGAGTGCCTTCTTCGAGACATGTTCGCGCTTCGCACTTTCCACAGACTCAATATCCGAGACGGAGTTGAGTTCCTCTTCGTCTACCTCGTCTTTGTACGGCTCGGCCTTCAGCTTGTGCTCGCTCAATGTGTGTTCAAATTCATCCTCGTGGAAACTAAGGTCGTTCGGTTCGTCCACATACCCAGGTTCAGCCGAATACCCCGGTTCGACCGAATGCCCAGCATCGTCCAAATACCCAGGTTCGACCGAATATCCGGCGTCGTCTACATAGGCAGCTTCGTCGGCGTAAGGCGCCGAGTAGTCGTCTGGTGGCGGAGGGGGATATTCGACGCTTTCGTCGTTGCTGAAGGTTGGTTCGATGCCGTAGTTCACCATGGTAATTGGGTATTACGAATAGTATATGTGATCAATGGCAGTGATTAATTGTATGTGACAGCACCGACAGCCTGATTTTTGTCCAACAAAGAAGTAAAAAAGGCCCCGCGGTAACGTCAAAAATGAGTAAGACTGTCGCAAGTTGACATCGGATCTCGAAATATCATGAGCGCGCTTTTGTTGCCTTGTTTATGTGCATGTTTGTCGAAAAAGTCTGAAAGCCACGTGTTTTGCCGCATTCCGGTCCGAGGGAAAAATTGGTGGACTATTTTCGATCTACGAACAGTCAAGGTTTGCTGTTCATTTTGTCACTCGCGCGATCAAGTTTAACTATGTGACTGATATTACATGCCGATGAACAGAAAAATCGGCTACTCGCGCCTAAAGATTTTTCGTGGTAAACTACCTGCGTGAATTAACGTTATTAAAACGTTGAAATGTCCGACGCAAGCACGAATTTAAATGGATTGTGGAGTATCACGAAGTGATAAAAAATTACGTACACTACATTGGGTGATTCCCGAAATGCTAAATACTCTAGATTTGATAGACTGACAGACCAAAAATTTAGTGAAAATGACTCCAGATTTAGCAAGTTTAGGACTGGTCAAACCGACCCGTCCTAAATACTCTACATTTAGAGGGGAATCCACGAATAAAAATTTCGAGTCCGTTGAGGGACTCTTAAAAGACTCAACAGAAAGGCCCGCCAAAATTAAGACTCCGTTGGTGTTGTGAACAACATAAGAAACAACAAGCAACAACGCGCCTCTATTCACCATGGCGCCTTCATCAGTCGAGCCATTTAAACAATATGTCCCAACAAACAGTCTTTCTAGTCACTATATTCTATTACCTCTCTTTGTTGCATCAAAGAGAGCAAGAGGAGGAGGCCGGCGACTGCAAAGAGAGGTCTCATTGTCCAATCCCCCGTGTTCTTTTCCTCAACATGGATCAAAACGCCAACAACAACAACAACGGCCGCAGAGCCGGTACAGTTAACTACTCTGAAGAAGAGCTAGAGAGTCTCATGGAGTTGATAGTGGAGGTGCTCCCCATAGACTCTGAACAGTGGGATACTGTTGTCACCAAGCATACTGTTTTGTTCCCCTTTGATAGAAGCAAGAAATCTATCAGGAACAAGTACAACGCCATCAAAAAAAAGAGGAGCTCAACTGGTAACC
>CAACVS010000228.1:29354-60350 GCA_900660405.1 Pseudo-nitzschia multistriata | reverse complement strand
TATGCAGTAAAAATGAAATGAAAAAAAATCTTTGTGGGAAATTTTTCTTATTGGTACCAAGGATGGAATATCGATTTCAACGCATTGCACACCCCTCCTAAATTATGACCCCTGGCTAACATGAGGTTTTGTGTAAAAGAACGTTACAAACCAAAACGTGTGTGAAAAAAAAGCTAGAAGTTTGCAAAAAATTTCCTGAGCTTTACTACTAGTAAACATGTGAAATGTTCCTAACAACAATAAAATCTACTGGAAAGCTGTTCTTACAACAGTTCAAACATCATTATTTACTTATTTACCAATTACTAGTAGGATGAGTATCCAATTTAAGACACATAGCATGTATGATTTGACACCATAAAACAACTTCTTAACTCATGGAAAAGAATAAAGTCTTTGTTGTTCCTCCTCTTACTAGTAGTAGGTCATAGACCTCCTCCTTTACTCATCATAAGCATCCTTACCATTGGCTTCAGCCATCTCAATCTCTGCCAAATTAACCTGCTTCTCAAACCACTGCCAGCTTTAGATACAAAGAATGCTGCTCCTTTTCCTACTACTAGTACGACATACTCTGGATCCAAGCAGGAGCGCCTTGCTGAGAGGACTCTGGAAGCGTGGCTAAAGACGCACTCAGATGGGGCTGAAGTGGGTTGCACAGGAAGAAAGCCTGGTGCTTTTTCCACCACCGGAGAGGATCATTGTTTACTGTCTTACTTCCAATTGGTGTCTTGACGACTAAGGCCAACAAGCGCTCAGAACACACGACCCACATGTAACAAAGCTCAAGAAGTTCATGTCTACAAGCATGATCAATATTGACATCTGTTGCACCATTGCTAAATTGATGGCAGAGTTTCCTCTTCAGCTTTTGCCTCTTCTTCCTCCATCAGCTCAAATATGTTCATGTCAGCATCATCAACACAAGTATCAACACCAGTACTACTAGTAGTACATTCTCAACCTTCCAAGCAATAACTTAGTAGTTTTTGCACCGTAGAAACTATTTGCGTTAGCGATCCAATCTAAAGTAGACCGTCAGACTTTTAGACCATCTAGATTAACGGGAATGACCAAATGGTGGAAGGCAACTTGGCTGCTGTTTCTGTTTCTTTCTCATCCGGCACAATCCATTGGATTTATTGAGACACCAGGGAAAAGAAATGCATTTTTTTCAAAACAGGAATCGCCCTCGCTCGTCCTTTGAATTAAAGGTAGGGAAATCCCATTTGCTCGAAGTTACCGTCCATCTCGTCACGCGCAGACGCGATGTTGCCGTCCGGCGGAAAGTGAACCGCAACCCGGAATGGGACTGGTACAATACGAACAAAGATGACATCCACAGAGAATTCTTGGAATTGTTGGAGGCATCGGTGCTGTCGAGAATGTTTGGAGACGAAATCGAAGGCTACCATCGGAAAAAGAACCCTTCTGTGATGGAAGGAAACAACGGGGAAATGGGCTTTGGGAAAGTAGGATCCAAGAATCGCGTCATTCGGAGCAAGGGCAACGGCATGGCGAGCGGGACGAGGAAGCGAAAAGGGACGACAGTTCCAAGCAATTCCAAGAAACATAAAGTCTTTCTCGAGACCAACAATGATGGGGAAAACAATAGCAAGCCCGAGAAGGACATTTATTTTTCCTTTGGCGAATTGATCCAACTCGCATACAAGAAAGAGCCCATCAAAGACGACAGAAGCTCGCGAACCATCATTTTCGAGTCCTTACCATCGAAATCCAATAGAAAGATCGCTGATGGACACAACGGCAACAGCGAAACAATAACGCGGGCGGCGGGAGGAGGAACATTTCTCGACCGGCAGAAACTCTCCCATCGACTGCTTGTTTGGATTGGCAAAAGCGAAGCAGCAGCTTCTGCGGGTGGTGGACATTCACACGCCACAGCGGCCGAGGGAATGTACCGAAACGAAATGGTTCCCATTTCGAGCCTCTTTCGAAAACCACCTGAGTTTGTGTCTCTGTCGGACGACGATGACGGAGACTAGGACAAACGGAGTGGACAGCGGTCGAGGACCCAATCTGCTTCCCATCCCCTTCTTGGTATCTCCCAGAAACACTTCTTGAAAAATTGTCTACGGGTATGTAATATCTGTTTGGTATACCAATCAGTTACTACCCAATATAGCGTACGAGACAAGGCAAAACAATACAAAAATTAACTGGCCGTTCTTTTATGTCATTTCAGCATTTGGTCCGGTCCACTCGAATAAATAATATACGACCTCTTATTGATTACTCTGCCTGCCTACGCTCTTGAGCACCGAGGATAATTTAAAACCCTCTCGCTGCTTGCCTCGGCTCTGTGCCCGCTTGTTGACGTGGCCGTTGATGTCGGAAGACCGCTTCATGGGAGACGGTGGCACCATGCTGTTGGAATTGCTCTTGGAACTACTCTTGCTGTTGGAATTGCTCTTATCGGATGCCGTCAGACCGTTGCGATTGCCGCGCTGGGAGTGGTTCATGTGGAGAATGCCCGACTCGTCCACGAGTGGCTTTCCAGATTCGACCGTTCCCACCAAGAAGCGCAATTCGTTGTCGACCTTCTGAAGCCGCAGCTCAAAGTCCGTCTTTTTGTAGGCGTCCTCGATGGTCTCGTTCCGGGCACCCCATGTCTTTCGGGCCACGGCTAGTTCGTCTCGGGCTTCCTGCAGCCTTCCCAGCGCGTAGTAGACCTCGGTCTTGACGGTCCAGGCAGTGAGGTTGTCCTGCTTCAGGGAAATAGCTTCCGCACAATCTGCTAGGGCGGCTTCGTACTGATCCGACAACAGATTGGCTTCGGCTCGTTCCGTCAAGAGAATTCCGTACAGTGGAGCACCGTGGGGGATCGGCTCCTGCCCGTCTTCCATGATGGCGGTAAACAAGTCCACTGCCTCCCTAGATCGACCTCGCTTAACCCGCGCTTGTCCCTTGTGAAAGGTATTCATTTTGATTTGACAAGCCTGCAAAATACCAGAGGCATTGTCGTTCGAGGTGTCTTCAATGTCGCCCTCGAGTGATTCCTTCAGCAGATTGATCCCTTGTTCCATTTCCCCCGACAAAAATGTAGCGTATCCTCGGACCCGCAGGGCTTCGCCGTGCTTGGGGTTGAAGCCCAATACTTTTTCGACTCTCGAGAGGGCCGAATCCGTCAGCCCCAGGAAGGTATCTACCCGAGCCGTCGAGAGCCACAGGGCTACGTTGTCGGAGACCTTGACAATGTTGTGAAGAATATCGTGGGCCTTCTGGTAATCTTTGGCTTCGATCAATTCGTTCACCTGGGTGATCAATTTCTTTTCTTCCTTAGCATTTTCAAGCTCTTCGTTCAAGCGCTCCGACTCGGGAAGCTCCTTCAGGGCGGATTCGAGGCACCGATAGGCATCATCGAACGAACCGAGTGCCATGAGGGCTCTCCATTTGCGAATATAGGATTTTTCGTGCTTGGGATCGAATTCGACCGCCTTGTTGCAGTCGTTGACGGTTTCGCGGAATTGCTTTTCTCGGAAGTACGTTACGGCTCTGTTGGCGTAGAGATTGGCAGCTAGCTCGCGGCCTTCGGGTGTGTGTTCGCCACCCGGTGGCATGCAGGCCAGGCCCTCGCCATAGAGTACCCTGGCACCCGGTACATCGCCCTTGTTCAGCTTTGCGTTGGCTTGCTTTTTCAGTTTCTCGGCGCGCTCGAATTCTTCGGGATCGATCTTCGTGGGCAGATCAAACTCCTGGCTCTTTCCTTCGGGGACGGAACCCATGGCCGCTCCGACGGTTGGAACAAAAAAGTTGCTGGTGTCGTTCGCATCCGTTGCGCTCGGGACGGTCGGCGCGTGACCGGCCTCGTGCCCCAGGTTCGCATTCTCTGCACCACCCGCCTTCGAATCGGTGCCGATCGCGTCGCCAACCTCCTGCTTGATCTTGACGAGTTCCTCCTCGAGCTTGTCCGATCCCGGCACCTGCCGCTTGCCTTCTTCGAGGCATTGGATCGCGTCGTCGTATCTCTGCATCGAGGCCAGGGCCCTGGCTTTCCGGCTGTAGGGTTTCTCTCCCTTGGGATCGAGCTCGATCGCGTTCTCGCAATCCCGCACGCTCTGCCCGAATTCTTGGTCCCGGTAGTAGGTGACGGCACGGTTGGCGTACAGCGACGCCAGGCACGTGCGGACCACCTCGTTTTCGCGATCGTTGGGCAGGACCGCCATGGCCTCGGTATAGAGCATCCGTGCCCCGGCTACGTCCCCGCGATTGAACTTGGCATTGGCGTTTCGTTTGAGCTTGTCGGAGAGCTCAATGTCGTCGGCATAGGTAAGCTCCTCTCGGCCGGTAGAAAGCGTCTGGGCCGCCTTGGAGCCGGTGTGGCTCGGGGGATAAAAGTTGGAAAGGCTGCCCACGGAGGCATTGAAGTCCACGGAATCGCTGGATCCTCCCTTCCCGCTGAGGTTTCCCAGTGTGTCCCGCTGATCGATGATCTTCGACAATTCCTCCTTGACTTTCTTGGATGTCGGGAACAACTTGTAGGCATCCTGCAGGCACCGGGAGGCATCGGTTTGGCGTTCGAGACCGACCAAGGCGCGGGCCTTGCGGATGTAGGATTTTTCTGCCTCGGGGTTCCGCTCGATGGCCTTGTCGCAGTCGTCGAGACTCTCTTGGTACTGCTTGCTTCTGTAAAAGGTCACCGCCCGATTGGAATAGAGTTCCGACAACAACGCCTTGACGCCTCGGCTGTAAAAGCCCGTGGTGGGTATGCAGGCGAGGGCATCGCTGTACAGAGCACGCGCGGCCTCGATGTCGCCCTTGTTGAACTTGGCATTGGCTTGCTTCTTGAGGCGCTCGGCACGGTCTAGAACGGTGTGGTTCGGATCTCCGGCCACGGAAATGTCCATCTCGTGGTTTCCAAAGACCCCGCCGCTGCTCGCCACCGTAGCCTTGTCGTTGTACGCGTACGACATGCTGGCGATCGACTGGTCCGACGATTTTCGCTGGTTCGGTCCACCGAACCCGGCGGGTGCCAGGCTCTTGCGGAGCTGCTCGTGGAGCTTGGTCGAGTTTGGCAGCTGGGCCGCTCCCGCCTGGAGGCAGGCGAGGGCCTTGTCCTTTTCGCCCATGGCGTCGAGTGCCCTCCATTTTCGAATGTACGTCTTTTCGGACTTGGGATCCAGCTCGAGCGACTTGTTGCAGTCTTCGACGCTGGGGGACAGTATCCGTTCCCGGTAAAACGTGACGGCTCGGTTTGAGTAGAGGGAGGCCACCATGATCCGGACCTCCTGGATGATGTCGCTTTCGATTTTCTGGTCGGTTCCGCTTGTCTCGCCGGCCTTGGCGTCCAGCGGAAAGTCCGAGAGCAGGGCCAGCCCCTCGCTGTAGAGAACCCGCGCCCCCTCCACGTCGGCTCGGTTGAATTTTGCGTTGGCTTGCTTCTTGAGCTTGTCGCAGCGTTCCATGGCGCGCATGAGCTCCTCCGGATCGTAGTCGTAGTCCGGAACGACGTCGATGGCATCCGCGTTGTGGCTCGGGCCCGAAACGGCGGAAGCCCCGGCCGCGCCTCCCGCGACGCCGACAAATGTGCCCCCCGGCGATCGAACGGGAACCTTCTTGAGGACCACCGAGGCGTCGACCATTCGCTTGTGGTGGGCCCCGGTGCCCCGGGTCGTGACACCGACGTTGGCACGTTCTCCCGGTTCCACCCCGGCGTCGTAGAGCGTGGTGAGTCCCTCGCCTTCGCCGGGTTTTCTCGACCCCAGGGGCGGTGCTCCCGAGGGTCCCTTCGAGGCGATCGAGGATCCCACCGGTGGCCGCTTCGAAGCGGCTACGGGGGAATCGGTGTATCGATCGTTGGCCAGGAGGAGGTTGGACGGAAGGTCTCCGTAATTTCCTGCCCAGTATTCGGCCGGACCCTCGGTGCCCCTGGCGTTGCCAACGCTTTTTGCTTTCCCCGTCGGGCACCTCACCTGTACCATTTGGAGCAACAGGAAGGCCAGTGGCTGAGCGTCTTTCAGGGGAGCTGCCGCTATCCAGTTGCCGCCGTCCACCTGCATGCTGGTGTTCCCGTCGTTCTTTGCGTTCTCGCCGGATATCCTCAGGTCCTTGCTGGTGACGGGACACAGACACGGTTCGTTTCTTTCTGTGCACTTTTTGACGTGCCCCACCAGGCAGGATTCGCAATAGACATTGTTGTAGGACGTGACCACCACCCCGGACTCCAGGTTGGCGAGATTGTTGCATATCCGACAGACGAAACTATCGTAGTGCGACGAGTCCGAGGTGACTTGCGAGACGTCGAAACCCATCGTTGTATTCCTCCAGCACCCTTTCCAGTGCTCCACCGGTCACTCACAACACCGGCTGTCTGCTAACAAGATACTGCTTATGCTTCTGCTTCTGCTTATTGTATTCAAATGTCTCGGGGGAGGGTTCCATTGAAATCACAAAAACTGGTTGTCCTCCGTTTCGCTCTTCGTCGATCGTTTGCACTTTTTCGTTCCGATCACTGTTGAGGTAGAAGTACGAAGAGCCTTCTGTTATTTTGCGATAGTTATTTTCCTCCTCTCGAGTGATCATCCGACTCTTTCCGAGACGGAAGCAAGACAAGGACAGAGGGAACCGATGGAAGGTACGATTTGGAAGCTATCCCCTGGTATTTTTAGTATGTATTTGTACTTCGGTTACGCAATGAAATCGTTTTGGACGAAAACACCTAAAAATAGCCGGTAGAGCCTACCATACTCGTACTGTCCGACCGCATTGATCTCCTAGGTAGCGTAGTCTACCATGCTCGTAATTGTACTCGTGAATTTAGAATTGCTGCGAAGCTTTCATTCAAAATGCTGGCGTACGTTTCGTACCGAACCATACGTAACGAAGGGTATCAAAAAATCTATCCATCAACCCAAACCAAGGACAAGAATAGTTTTTCGATTTGGATCACGCGGGCGGGCGCGATGTTTTGAATCTGATCGCGCGGGTGACGCGAGCGGTAGGGCTTTAGTAAATTTTTAGTGCAAGTCGGCCGAGCTTCCCCCGATGCGATGGTCACCCCTCCGCATAATTTTTTCAAGAAATCTCGGGCTCACACCAAAACGGAACGAGATCCTGATGTACAGTACGTCATGTGGAGCCAAAAACTGCTGGAAAGAGGGTACGAACGTGTTCTAGAATACCAACGACGCATGGATCCGTCTTCTTGGGACGGATAGGAAATGCACCGTAATCAAACGTCGACAAGCCAGTACTAATACTGTTAACATACGACACACCGTTTGAGATGAATTCTTATTTTTACAACGCAAAGCTGTTTGACTACGGTGCACTCGCGAAGATCTTTCGATACAACGCCAAACCGATAGACCCAGTCACCCCAAATATTCTGCAGATATGCGATCGGTGACGGCATCGGAGATTCTTTTGCCAATTTCCTCCTCCAATGCACTGGCAACAGCATCGCCACTAGCGATTTGCACAAAGACCTTTGTAAGACTGTCGATGTCATCGGCGGTGTGAACTCGTCCGTTTGCTGATGCTCTCGAAATTTTCTGGAGTTGGCTTGAGTCGGTTCCGCCACGAAACCCAATAACATGGAGTTCGATATCTCCATAGCGGTTCTTCATCTCTTGGTTCAGTGTCTCAAAGAAACTCGCTGCTTGTTCAGAATCATCCGCACAGCCGTCACTTATAAATATAATCACAGGAGTGTGCGAAGGAGGAGTCTTCCGGGCAACAGCATAGGCCAACTCGGCTGCTGGTGCAAATTTAGTACCACCTGCAGACATGCACAAATTCACCGGGGCATCTGCAATGTTTTCTAATTCGCATATCACCCGTGCCCCGTTATCGAATTGGACAACGGAAACCGAATCCAAATGGTGCTGACGCCGTCGGCGATTCTCCAGGTATTTGTTATAGACTGATACAACTCCGGGCCAATCGTGTTTCATAGAATCTGATTCGTCGAGAACGAAAATGTTGTGCTTCTTTGAACCGTTGAGACTACCCCTTGATGTTGTGCCAATCGCAGTCTTTGGAACCAACGGGACTACAGTTACTTCGCGTTCCTCAACATTTGACTCATGACCCAGATACGCATTAGAAATCTCCTCTTCAAATTTTTCCGTTGCGACGGGATCAAAAGAACACAAAATCAAATCCACTCCTTTCTCCAATGCCTTCTCTACAACAGAATCTACTGTTACACCTCGAGGGTGTCGAACATCATACTTATCAATGGTATTCGTCGAGTTGCCGTAAGGGCTGTAGCCATGAGCGGGTGCATCCGTGAGCAACAATAGAGCTTTAATCGTACCTTCCCAGTCACAAGTAGAATTCCAACTTAAGCAATGAAGCAGTGCTCCTAGATGATCTTCGGCCATATCTCCACCACCAGATGAAGCGGATGTTATAGTATCTACGAAACGGTGGGCTTGCTGCAAATTTTCACTAAAATGTGAGCTACCGTTCAAACAGATTTCTTGGTATTGTTTGCTTCCATCGTCGATATCCCGAAAACCTAAAACAGCAACCCGAATGTTGAATTTGATGTCCGAGAATCCGCTCTCGAGTTTCGCAATTATAGAGTTTGGGCCGATCAATAAGTTTGCAACAATAGCAGAAACTGCATTTCCATAAACAGCCATGCTACCAGTGATATCAATCGCAAACGCAAGATCGAGATCCATCAGTCCAACATTAGCCTTCTTCTTGTTTAGATATAACTCTTTCAACAAACCCGTTGCCACTTGATAGTTCGAGTCGAGAAGAGCGTCAAAATATTCATGGGTAGCTTCATCCTGTTCTTTGGCTGCCAAAAGGTTCTCTTCTACAGCAGAATACTTTTCTTCCAAAGACTTTTTACGCGCACTGCACAGCTTTGAATAGTATTCTTTTCTAGGCCAGTTGTCAGTCAACCCGCATTTTATGTCAAAGTCGTCTTCCAAGTCTTTGTCCAACAGAATGAGTTTGTATGAACCCTGCTTACCCTGGCGTGCTGTCCGGCCTCTTATTTGAATCTCCTCGCTCATATCGGTGGACAGAAAAGTCTGAATGACATGCACACCACCGTTTCTTTCCAATGTCTCGTCCTTGCAAAAGAAGTCTGTTCCACGTCCGAAGACGGCGGTAGAAAGAGTGATTTGACCTGACGTGGCAGCTTTGCTAATAACAAATGACTTTTCGTTTGGACTCATATTCTCAGAGAGGATCTCCTTCTTCCGTCCAAGCTTTCGATACAATGCACTAGACATGTACTTCTCAAGTTGTTTTGACTCCTTGAAGAAGACGATGACAGCACGTTTTTGCTTCTTGGTGACATTTGAGATCTCCGTAGTAATCGTATGGAAGAAATCTCCGATACCTTTTTCAATCGCGACGCCATCTCCGCTTTTGTCAAAGGTTAAGTTTGATGCACTGTAAACGGAGGGTACATAAAGATATTGGTTGACACCGTATTTTCTAAGGACGCCCTTTTCGTAATCATTCATGACTTCCAGCGTTCCTGATACTCCGAGAATTCTTTTCGGTTTAATATTAGCATACGAAAATTGCCCGCATGAAATAGGCATTGTCAAGACACGGGATAGAGTAGCATTTCGATCTCTCAAATTTGAATTGTCAGCTTCCTTTAGGTATGCAAATACCGTCCTGTAACCGTAGGTGACATTGTAACATATGGTATCCTGAACTTTGTAGCCAATCTTGTCAGTACTACGATCCAAATAATAATATGGCTCATCGTTGACACGCCGCACTTGATCCAGCATAAGCTTGATTTCGTTGTCAATCAAATAGCTATGGCTAGGAATCTTCGCCTTCAGATTTTTGTACTCAGGCATTGCTTTAATGTCATCCAAACTGGATCTTTTCCCTTGTTTATGCACCTCCCAAATTCGTTTTAAAATCTTAGCAACTTCCTCTTCGTTCAATTCAGCAACTTGGTTATATGTTTCTGCATCATGGATATGTCAATGGGAAGGAGGTGTGATTACAGTGTTTTGGTGAGGTCAAAATCATAACTAAGAGCAAACAATTACAATTGTACTTACGGCCGTAGAATTCTGGTCCAAAGAAGACATCGACTTCGTCAACAAGCATTATTTCTTCTATAAACTTCCCCTGTACTTTCTTTGATATATTTCTCGATTCCTTGCTTTTTGTAGCATTTCTTTCTAACGCGATTCGCTTTCTCTTCCGAGTGTCATTTGATTCTATGAGGTTTAAAATGCTGTTATCCGTAGGTTGTTTAATACCAGTTGCTCGTAGTGCGCTTCGCGTCCTCTTACTGGTACTATTTGATTTTGCATGTTTTGAAACACCAGTATCTGTATGTTCCGTGTTCCGAGTTGCCCTTCTTGCACTTCGTGTCCTACTACTGATACTATTTGATTTTGCGTGGTTTGAAATATCAGCATCCATGGGTTCTGTGTGACGAGTTGAATGTCTTACATTGGGCAAGTTTTGGTGTAAAAGAGATATGGTTAAATCACGAATATTTCCTTTCGATGCAGTTGTTTCCTCTGACAGGGTAGTAATTTTGCTGTACTTTATCGACGACAAGAGATTAAAATGATCAAAAATATCACGAAAGAGATCGTAATCACGATTTGAAAGGTACTCGCTGTAACAAATACATCTCACCCGAAAGCCAAACAATCCAAGGATGACAGCGGCGGCTCCTAAAATTATCGATTTTCCTTCACCAGTTCTGATCTGCATGAGCTGGCTCTTCAAAGCATTCGATTTCGAAACACCACAGCCGAACATACATAGTAAAGTCAACACTTGAATATTGTGCGGTTTCATCAGCAACATGTTCGCTTTTATTGCACAATCGTTTGCATCTTGTTCAAACCGGTTATAACTCCCGCCAGATTTAAGAACAGTGAACAAAGCAAAAACTCCCGCCATTATCGCAGGTAGGGCACGCTTAGTTTTGGTACCGAAGCCATCATCACACGATAGAGGTTTCAGTCTTTCACAACAACCAATTGTCTTTTGAACAAGTACTTTCAGGTCTGCTTCAGGGCTCAAATATTCTCCCAAGAACAAAGTATACTGTGAATTGAATTCATTGTATTGTTTGAGTAACTCATCCGTATCTAGTTCTATGGAACTAGGATTCAATAAGTCATCGGTGAGACAATGCCCGATGATGTCTTTGATTGTGTCTTCAGGTGGCTTCTGGATAGTCTCTTCATTCCAAACCATTGTGAGAACCTCTTGAAAATGTGTGAACTCGTTGACTAGGTTTTGGGCTATACGAGCCTCTTCTTCAGTATCCATATCACCACTTTTTGAAAGACTCAAGCCAAGATCAAACACAAAGCTGTATCCCCAGTTTGAAGTAAGACATGACTCAAGAACATCCGACATTACCTTTTTGGTGTGATCTTTAAATACGGGAAGTTCCACCAATACGGCACCCATTTCCATGAAGTACCGACGAAACTCATCGCGATTGTTATTTGCCGTTTTCTTGTCCTTTATTAAGTTACGAGCGCCCATCCCAAGTTTCTTAATTTCGAGCTTAACTTTCTCGAGAATTCCAGTATTCCATGATGTAGGGAAAATATTTTCATGCGATTTGAATTTGTCCTCCATCATCTTGATATCCCTAATGTTCTGGTTGAGTTCCTCGTACTGTCGCTCTGACCAGTTCGTGTCAATTTCAGTGCGAACTTTTCGGACATGATTTTTGACGAGATCAATTATACTCCGTCTAATTTTTTCCGCTTCAAGCTTAGGACTCACGAGGTGTTCCAAAACTTCGATTCCTGGAAGTTTGAAAATCAGAGTTTCCACTAGGCCATAATGCTGCTCGTTCAACGCTATTCTCGTTACATCTCTAAGTCTATTTTCAAGACCGCGGACTTCATCGTCGAATGGTTTCATCAAGCGGTCTTCATCCGAAAGTATGTTCGTATTCAACTCATCGTATGCCTCTTTCACCAGCAGAAATCTAGCAGCTGCGTCTTCATCTTTGCATTTGTCGGGATGACAAGTCTTGCATTTTTTCCTGTAGCCACTTCTCACTTCTTTCACCGAAGAAGAGGGTACCACCCCAAGTCTAGCATAATATTTGATTCTCTTCAAGTCACGTCCATTTTGAAAGTGCTTCCAAATCTCATTTTTCAGATGTTCAAGCCATTCATCAGCCTCGACGTGGTTATACCCTTTTAGTTCCTCGTGAAAAAGAGAATATCTATCTGCAACGAAGCCACCAAATTTTCGTATATCTTCGATCTTTTGCTTCATGATAATGAATTCAAATCCATCAAGCGCTTTCTTGAGTGACAAAATGTCATCACAGAATCGTTCATAGACTAACTGATTGGTGAGATGGAAATTTTTTACCAAATTGGGGCATTTCATTAGACAACAGACATTGAGAACAAAACCCCGGAAGTCACTAAATAATGGTTCAAACGCCCTGCAGTCTTCAGCTTGAAGAGCTTGCTGGGAGTGTTTGCATATTGATAAGAAGAAGTCTTTAGTTTCGCTTTCCAATTCTTGCAAATGTTTGAATGCTGATGATAAATGCTTTCCAGCTAATGAATCAACTAGACGCAAAAACTCAAGGCTCTCTTTAAGCCTTGTAAAGTCGCGTCTTGCCAAAGCCATGCATCCACTATCGTATCTCTGCTGCACTTTTTTTTTCACCTGTATCCTTGTGCGATCGTACGTGAGGGTTGTTTTCCGTCCCGTAAGAAATCTTGACAAAAAACCCAAACCAAAAGAGACTGACGACCATTTATCTAGCCGTTTTGCCCATTCTCGAATTTCCCTTTCGAAGTTGCCTTCAAAGTTCATGCTAGACTCTTGCTCTCGGCAAGCGTCGGTCCACGTTTCTAAAAGACTTTTCGATTCGTCTACAATGGCCTCTGGAAGATGCTCTTTCATTCCCATATCGAGAGAAGTCATCAACTTATTGAATTGAGAGATAGAATCGTGGTAACAGCGAGTGTCCTCAGTCCACTTTCTCATTTCTTGGATAATGCCCTTCACCTTATCCGCAAGGATCTTCGTGCTGTTGAGATAAAGTTGCGATAAATCGTCAAAGATTGGTTCGTCAATTCTCGTCGTTGGTTTAAGCCCATCGAGTATCTTCATAATCTCTGCTGATTGGGAAAAACAGGATTTAACATATTTTTCTATATGCTGCGGTATGGATTTTTTCAGAATTGAAAAGGTCGTCCTGTTTCTGTCCATCTTCGCTTTGGATCTTTTGGTCAAGTATCGTCCTAGATGACGTGTGATGATATCAGTTTCATGATTTTGTCTTGCCACCAACACAAAATCTGCTCTGACGATCGAGTCGCTCATTCTGTCCTGCAAAGTGGAAACCTTTGCATTAATTTCAGATCTGTAGACGCTTGCATTCCACTTCGGGAGATAATCTCCGGCTTCGTCGTGCGCTTGTTCAAGAATTTGCGTGTACGATGCAATCTTGAGAACCTTTTCATCTGTCATTTTCCCGATGATTTCGTTTTGTAGTTTTGCTTCTATCAGTTTTAAAGAGTCTGAAATCTTTTTGATTGAACTCTCAAATTTGTTTTGCAGTATCTGACTTTTCGATTGCGCCAAGGGTTGCAAGAAACCACCGAGGCCGCTAAAGTCATTACTTTCTATCATTTTAGAGATGATTACATTGGCGTCACTTTCTTTTTTTTTACGGAGGTGCTGAAGAGGACGAACACGGCTGGCTACTTTTTGAGAGACAAACTCATCTAAAACCGACCCCTTTTCGAACTCCTGGAGAAGCCTGTCAATAGTATCGTATTCAGATGTCTGTTCAACCATGTCTTCAATTTTCTGGGCATCTCTTGAAATGCGCTGTCGTGTAGCCTCTTTTAAATCTTCGAGTTGTGGAAGATGCGGTGCTGCATATGGAAAGTCTCCTACAAGAGCTCGCACTCGAAATAAAATGGTCGCAATCTCGTTATATGTCATTTTTGAATCAGAAGATCGTTGCGTGTAATTTTTGAAGTCTGAAAACGCTACCATGATTTCGTCCTTTATCGATTGGGCAGTAACCTTTACTTCATCGCCCCCCTTTTCGGTGGGCATATCAATGGCCTCGCTTATCTCTCCTATTGCAACATCCAAAGTCTTGGTCGATGCTGTCAGTTTCTCCCAATCGCCTTCTATTGTATAGACCTGTTCTTTCCACAACTTTAATGCATACTTCCAGTCACTCATTCTTTGACGTAAATAATCGCGCACATTGGCGAAGACTGCAACTGAATGGTGTTCGAGATATTCGACAGAAGTGACTGAACCAAAACGTTTGTATTGTGCAATCTCAGGCAAGAGTTCTTTTACTTTCCTTATTTGACTCACCAGATTTCGTGCTCCTTGTGTCTGGCTTTCGGTGGTTAGTCTTCTCATGATCTCTGTGATATGCTGGGCTCGGAGTGCAAATAAGTCGTTGTAAGCAATTCGGATCTTCGCCAGAAAGCGTTTAATAAAACGATTTTCTTCGAGAAGAAAGTCGTCAAACCACAGGTATCGCTCAAATGTACTGAGTGCTTTTCCGTCTCGTTCTCCACATTTGACACCACGTAGACGTGCGTTTTGAGACATTTCCTCCAATTCCCCAGATTTTGCCTTGAGAAATGATTTCACTCTATCAATCGCGGCACTATTGTAACGTTCAATCTCATTCCATTGAGATCCATTTATTTGCGACAGAATTGACATTACCTCTCGAAGAACGTTCAATTTTTCACGTAGTAGATTGGGTTTATGGAAATATTTCTCTTTTATATCGGAGCAAGCGACTGAGTAATTCTCCGTGGTGAGGTATACAAGCAACTCGTGAACACCATTTACGAGAAGAAGTAAGTCATCTTGGAGCTTGACGCTGTCAATCAATTCGGAAACATTTTTAAGAGATCGAAATACATTTCCTAATGCTTGGATTGCTTTTGGATTCCAAATATCAATCAATTCCTTTCCCGAAGGAGGCGACAATTTTGCATGCCACTTTTCAAAACAATTCCTTAACTTCCGTACAAAATCATTGTACAATACTGATGCAAGAGAGATACCTTCGAGATGCAAGGAAAGACACTGCGCATTCTCGTGAATGGACTTTAATACCGCCAACGATAAAAACAACTTTTGCAGTGTATCAAATTCAGTCGAAGGAGCGCAAATCATTTCTGCATCGAATTTAGACACAATGAATGTTACTTTATCGACGACCTCATTTGCACTTGCCACCACAGGGTCGAAGAAAGTTTCTTTATACATTGGTTCTACGGTGCACCAAGCATGCAACTTCACTAGGTTCGTTGGTAAGCCATGGAAGTCAAACGTGGTGTCTCCTTGAATGCCATCGCTGGTATCAAATATGATACTCTTTTGAAACTTATCGATGCGTTGTGTGATTCGGTCGCGTTCGGCCCTTAAATCGAAGTTCGTTGGATCGATCGCTTTGAGTTGCGAGAGGGCAGCCTTTACTGAAGTGACATTGACATCATTGAATAATGAATCTGCGGATATTGTGGTTCCCATTTCAACTTCCTTTTCTAGAGTCTCCCTAAGATATTTGACGTGAGATCGGATAAGATAATTGTGTTCAGCAATAGCTTCTCGCATTTCTTTAAATTGAATGTACTTTCCAAAGAATTCAAAAGATTTCTGAATCTCGGTGACAAGTTTTACATTCACAGGATTCGCTTTCAACGCCATATTCAGGTCGGCCAACAAACTACGAACGACTTCGATCAGTCGCATCTGAGATAATTTGGTGAGGATACAGGAAGCCGTTTTGTCTCGCTTCGCGGCATCGACAATGTCGGTTTTCTGCAGTTTTTCCTCGATGAATTTAGTCATTTCAGAGAAGTCAGTCTTGAGAGGGTGAAAAATGTTGACAAAAGGGTATCTTTTTTTAAGGGACATGCGCATAAATTTAAGAAGCTCTCTTGCGTCGTCGCCATCCATAGTACCTTCAAATGTGAGATTGATTTCGCTCAGCAAACTCATTCTGGCTCCCTCGAGCGATACAGGAACATATTTCATCTCGTCAGCGTGTGAAAACAAAAACATAAAGGATTTCTTGTACTTATCGAAATCGCTGACAAAGTTGCGCATGAATTTCAATGTGGAACGAAATGCTCCTCCCCGATCCTCTAGCAAAGACACATAATGAATTAGGATGACAAAACGCATCGAGCGGCACTTTTTAGCAACCTGTGCCAGCATGGCTGATGTTGCAATATCGACCTCCTCTCCACTCGTGTCTTGAAAACCGGGCGTGTCAAGATAGTATGTAGGTTCACTGTTGATGCCATTGCCATTGCGCACATAGCACTTGATACTTTTTGTCTTGGAGGATTTCGCATGACCAACATCAAATCCAGGAACGGGATCTTTGGCATCAAAGACTTCTTTGGTCCCTGCATAGTAATCTCTCTCGCTGCCGCAAGAATAAAAGGACTTAGAAAACTTCTTTCCAGCAATGCCTTGGATAAGCGTCGATTTACCGCTTCCGGTTTTCCCAACAATCAGAATAACATCCTTCCCCTCAATTTGACGCAAGCATTCTTCTCCCTTTGCTATGCAGTCTTGCAAGAGGCCCATATCGAATTTATTGGAAAGATATTGGTTTTGGTTCTTAGCAACCTTGAAAGTATCGGGTCCGCCAACGTTGTCTTCGGTTTCCGATTCAAAACTGAATTCTTCGCATGACATATAAAACAGGCTGTCGCTTTCCTTCTCCTCGTTAGAAACCACGCGCCGTACGTCTTTCGAAGATGATCCGTCTTCGCCCACTCCAACATCTTCCATGACGCAATCGTTGTTGCTATCGCTGTTACCATCAGTAGCGAGTCTTTGCTGACGACCAGCACGGTTCAAAAAATCAATGTCAACGTACTTCTCTGTTTGAACCTTCTCGGCACGTTTTCCATCACCCCATTTTGCTCTTGACTTGTCTTCAAATTCTTCTTTCCTCTTATCCTTTAATCCATAGAAGAGAGCGTCCTCTTTGTCTTCTGCGGTACCACTCAATTCCGTATAGTTCTTGTCCGTACCACCGATCCCAACATGCTGGTCGGTTTGATTCTTCTCAAAACCTTCTGCCTCGTCATGTTTTGCGCCGAACGCGTCTTTGGATCCCTCCATTTTATCCTTCGTACCCAGTAAGACGTCGTCTCTTTTCGCCATCGCCAATTTGTCCCTCTGCGCACTGCCAAAACCAAACATGGAAAATAGATCGAGAGGACTTTGCGACGATTGGCGATTGCTGTCGTCAGTGCCTTGCATTTTGATTTCAGTATCACTTGCTGTAACTAGAACGTAATCCTAAAACTCCAAACTCCTACTAGTATCTTGAACTAATAGAAGAAAAGTAATCTTTCGTGGTCGAAAACAATCGATCTGTTCGGTCCAAAATGAAAGATTATGGAGTATCCGCACATGGTGAACGAAGTAAGGGTTGCCGGCTTCAGACTTCTGCTCGTGAACTGCTGTCCAGCTGCCACGGAAGAAGCTTGATTCTGAATTTTTTGCAGGTGGAGACCGACATGCCGCCTCGGTACCAGGAATAGGTTTCAAGAACCAGTAGAGTATCGTGCCATGGTATCTTTGTGTCGGTTCCGAGACCGTTTCTGTTGGACCTCTGGTTTCGTGAAACCGTGTTAACGCCGAGGCGGTACGAGACTGAGTGCACCCCAACTGACAGCAATCCCGCCATGATGCTTTCCGTGACGATGCTACAATTGAGTGACCTAAACAGACAGCACCAAGGTTGCAACAAAATTGTTTTCCAGAGTTGCGCGCCCAAGCATACCTTCTGTATGGTATCAGGTACGGTAGGAGAGCTTTTACTACGCGTAAAATAACAATTGAAATTACGTTAATTGAGGCATTGAATCGAAGTTGTCAACTTGCTGCCCAGTTGCCAAATATTCTATGTAGGATTAGTGCTAGTCCAAGTGGGGGAACGCCGGCAGGCCCGGCAGCTGCTGTTCCAGCTGGATCAGCTGCTCAGCGAGAAGCAAAATTGATCTAGTATTTGGAGGTGATATATATTTTTGTTTTTTCTGTACATGGTCACTGGAAAAAATTCCAGTACTAGAATGGAATCCTCAGTTTGGTGCTCTTCTTTTCATTTTTTGCTCGGTTTTGTTGTAAATTCCAGCAGGGTGTTCTTGTGACTGAAATAAACAATTGTTCAGTTTGAAATCTTCTTGAAGGTGTTGTGACTGGAATAAATAGTTAGGTTTCAAAATGTTTGAGGTACATGATGACTGGAATAAATAGTTTGGTTTTGAATTCTCCTCAAAGTGTGCCACTACTGGAATAAATAGTTTGGGTTTCAAAATCTTTAAGGTGTTTTGAGTGGAATAAATAGTTCCTTTTTGGATTTTCCAGGGTGGTGTAAGGGGGGAAACAGTTCCAATGCCAAACCATCGTGATTCTGTGAATTTGTTATTTGGAACATGTTTACTTCACTATGATATTACTGCTACAACAAGTACTAGGGAAAACCATTGTTATCACCAAACATTCAAAAGGAATGTTCCCCTTTCAATACTGCTCCAACTTTTCTTGAATAGAAGGACAAATGAAATCATCATTATCATCATCATCATCATCATCATCATCATCATCATCATCATCATCATCATCCAATACACCTCCCTTGCTGCCACCATTAGGATTTCCCACTGATATGCCTGCTTCAAGTAGAAACATTTCCTCGGTGAGTTTATCTTCAAAGTCCTTTCCAGTTTCTGGGCAACTGCTGCATACTAGTGATTCAACCTTTGGCATAAATAGCTGTATAGTTTTCTTCCTTACTTATGCCACCCTTCCTTTTTTCCACTGGTGGAAAAATTACAATATCTCTTTGTTGTAATCCTTACGAAGCATCTTTATGTCAATATTGTTCTCTCAAAGATTAATTTCTTCATTGTGAAGGAATACTAGGAGAGCAAAAGGCTTATTTGCCATGGTGAATATTTCACTAAGAAAATTCTTTGCCTGCCTTTTCTTGAAGTCAGTTCTGCCCAGGCTCACAGATGCCATTATTTGGGTCACAAAATAGAAAAACTTTGGTGCCACCAATCCATCATCACTAAACCACCTGTACCCACTGGGAATGCTGCAACCTCCTGGACCCACCTCTAGTATGGTACTATCATTATCTTTAACCAGTGCAATTGTCTGTGGAAAACCATCTGGTACTACAATACCACCCTTGGTGTAATCACCTCATATAAATAAGTTTTTGGAGAAGCCAAGCAGAAGAACATGAACAAGCAGTTAGGGTGAATGCCACATCAGTTTCCTTTCTCCACTACTATTAGTGGATGGCCCAGCATTACATCACAGCATTCTTGATCTTACTTATATATTTCTTCCATGCATAGTTTTGGATATTTCCATGGAGTGTTATTAAGGATCTTGGAATTTGGCCTTCCAATGACCATCTAAAATCAGTTTTGGGCATCTCCTTCATCTGGGCAACAGAAATTTTATCTATGTTATCCTGGACAATCATTGGGATGACTGTGGGAGTGACAATCTAATAGTGATGTAAATTGAGTGCTAAGAGAAAAGTGAGTCGATGCTCTTGTGAAGGATTGACAAACTAAGAAATCTAGGACTGATCAGAATGAAGATTGAGTGATGTGTGAATCGAATGAGTCAAGTCAGTCATGTGAGTGAATCAAATAACAGCAACAATCAATCCTGCTATTAGTTCCCCCATTTTCAAGTAATTCTTCCCAGATAGTAGCCACTTTATTGAGGTCAATAAGTCTTTTAAATGAGTACTTTGACATAAAAGCTATCTAAATTCTTCTTGCCTATTATCATTAAAATGCAGGAATGTACTATTTTATGAAATTCCTGGAATGATAGTATCAGTAGTACGACACTCAAAATACAAAGCAAAGATATTTGCAGCAAAGTACTGGAACTGATGAAAGAGTCAGAGTCCAAGAGACTTCTTGAAGCAGAGGACTTGGCTCCATGGAGGCCACTAGTAACATCACTATGGAACAAGTTGAAGAAGGAGATACTGGTGTTGATACTAGTGTTGATGATGTTGACATGAACATGTTTGAGCTGATGGAGGAAGAAGAGGCAAAAGCTGAAGAGGATCACTACTGTCAATTTAACAATGGTGCAGAGATGTCAACATTGATCATGCTTGTAGATGTGAACTTGAGCTTTACATGTGTTCTGAGTGCTTGGCCTTAGTCAAGACAATTGGAATTAAGACAATTAACAACAATCCACTCCAGTGGTGGAAAAAGCACCAGGCTTTCTTCCTGTGCAACCCACTTCAGCCCCATCTGAGTGCGTCTTCAGCCACACTTCCAGACTCCTATCAGGAAGGCGCTCCTGCTTGGATCCAGAGTATGTAGGAAAAGCATTCTTTGTATCTAAACACTGGGAGTGGTTTGAGAAGCAGGTTAATTTGGCAGAGATTGAGATGGCTGAAGCAGATGGTAAGGATGCTTATGATGAGTAAAGGAGGAGGTCTACGACCTACTACTACTACCTAGTAAGAGGAGGAACAACAAAGACTTTATTCTTTTCCATGAGTTAAGAAGTTGTTTTATGGTGTCAAATCATACATGCTGTGTGTCTTAAATTGGATACTCATCMTAGTAATTGGTAAATAAGTAGTAGTGAATAATGATGTTTGAACTGCTGTAACAGCTTTCCAATAGATTTTAGAGTTAGGAACATTTCAAATGTTTACTAGTGCTAGCATTACTACTAGTACGCATTGTGGATCAATTGAAACTATGGTTCACAGGGCGTTCCCAATCTTCATTTAACATTCCAAATGTTTATTTAATGTACAGAATATTTAATTTATTGCATAGGCCTACGTAGATCCTAGTATTATTCACATTCTTCATTTGGTAGCAAAACAGTATTGCATGTAGACCTAAGAAGGAAGAAGGGATCTAAAAAAGAGGAAGAAGAGGAAGCCTCCCCTGCTAACCACAGTACTCATTTCTACATGGCCTATGCTGCTAACATTTGGAATGTTAAATTAACATTGGGAAGGCCCTTTGAAACATAGTTTCAATTGATCTGCAATGTGCAGTATGCATAGTAACATTTCACACAAAATGTTACGTTAGTACTCAACACTAAAAAATCTGGTAACAAATTCTTTTTACTGTAACATAAGGTACAAAGTACCAGTAGACCATGGTAAAAAATGAAAAGGCAAATGAGACGCCCATACACAGGAATAAGATGATGAACCACAAAAGACCTAATTTGGTCTTTCCAAAATATTTAGTCCCACATGCACACAGCGTAGCATACTACTTTGTACTACTACTATAGCTATTAAAGGCAAGCCCTGCTGTACTGCTGGCAAGTTATTGGCAATTCCAAACCTCCAGGGCCAGCTGGCTTGCCTGCCATGCACATGTATCCCCTGTACATTACAGTACTGCAGTACATATCCTATGTAATATACATACATATTTTTCTACAGCAAAGCAATACTGAAATACCTACATCAAATGCTGCACCTCTTGCATTCATTCACACTCTTCCGCATCCACAAGCATTCATTCATACTCATCCGCATCCACAAGTGTTCATTCATACTCAAGGAGCTGGCGTGTGGATGCTTCATACTCAAGCAAAACAGCGATTAACTGTCTCATACTCAAGGAACCAGCGTGCGGAGGCTTCATACTCAAGGGAGGCTTTGATACTCAAGAAACTGGCATGCCAATGCTTCATACTCAAGCAAAAGCCCATTAATGTACTATGGAGGCTTCAATAATCAAGGGACCAGTGAGTGGTGTGGATCTCCGTATTCAAGTTGTTTGCATTCTTTGCAGATATGATACTCAAGTGCAGATCTCCATATGCGTTCTTTGTAGATACTCAGGCAAGTCTGAAGGGTGTACTGCCAAGCCAACTGACCAGCCAGTGATGGCAGGAGGAGAGTATATTCATCATGGACAGATGATCTTCATCATGGAAATGGGGTATGTC
This sequence comes from Pseudo-nitzschia multistriata, assembly GCA_900660405.1. Taxonomy (NCBI): domain Eukaryota; phylum Bacillariophyta; class Bacillariophyceae; order Bacillariales; family Bacillariaceae; genus Pseudo-nitzschia; species Pseudo-nitzschia multistriata. Next base: position 38,387 of record CAACVS010000228.1, on the reverse strand, counting down.
ACCACAAGGGCAACATTTGTGGGTATTCAAAGGACTGCCATTTCTTCAAGCCAATCAGTGTTACCAATGAGGAATGACTGGATGATTTTGTACTAGTACAAGACAAGTTTAACATTGGTTCTTCCAAAAAAGCAACAATCAACCAACTTATGAGGTACTCATAAGGAGAAGCCACTGTTACCGAGGAAGTACACTGATATGGAAGAGTAGTACACTGATACAGAGGAGGGCACTGATGCCGAGTACGTTGATACAGGGGAAGTACACGGATAAGAAGTACACGGATACAAATTAGCCGCTGATACGGAAAAGCTGTGTACAGAGTAAACTGATACAGAGTACGCTGATATGGGGGAGTAAACTGATATGGAGTACAGTGATACGGAGTACGCTGATGATACAGAGTATGCTGATTAGGAGTACAATATGCTGATACATTATAGATTATGGAGGAGGACACAGCTCAGTTTGAAAATTATGAGGAGGAGGATGCTGCTCAGTTTGAAAATTATGAGATTCAAATTCTGAAAAAATCAGGCAAAGCAATGGTTGAAATGGGTTCAGTTCCTGAATAAATCCTGGTGCGGCCCTCAGCCATTTTCTGCACCAGAATTTTTTCAGAAGTCGTTGAATGACAAGTTTTAACTGTTTTTATTTCACTGATGGTTTAAAAAAAGGGGGATTTACCGGTGCAACCGGTAAAAATAAGCTACATTTTTCTACTAGCATTTGTACAGGAATTGCCAATAACTTGCCAGTAGGGCTTGACTTTAATAGCTTTAACAAGTACTACTATGATAATATCAGTATTTGTAGTAAGTTACATTATCATCTTCAGCTGAAAACATTTTTTATACCCATGACTCAAAAGCTCAAATTTGTATGTTCATCAGTGTGACCCTTTACCGTATTTTACTGTACTACGAGTTTCATAACAATTGAAACGGGGCTCGCACAGCGCGCAAGTGCTCTCAAGTAAAGACTTAAAGCATTAAAACAAAGTTGAGAACTTCAGTATAAAGTTGACAACTTCGATTCAAAGTTGACAACTATGCTAGGTAGGCCTTCGTACTTTCAGTACTAGCCCCGCATTGTGGCATGCCGACTGGCCAACAGCTGCTCACCGGGGGGAAGCAAGAAGCAAGATTAGCTGTTTAGGATGGATCCTAGTACATTGCTGTACACAAAATGCTGTAGAAAATTGTGGATCAAGGTAGTTGACTTGAGATTTTGGTAAAAATAGAAGGGTTTTTATCACATGTTCAAAAATGTACTGTGTCCTAGTGTCTTGACCTTTACCTGCCTCCAGCACGCTGATCCAGCATGCTGATCCAGCACGCTGATCCAGCACACTGATTCTAAACTGTTCTTTTCATTCTATCAAAAAACTCCCCGGTTCAAAGCAACCGACCATGGGAATTGCTCCATTTCAAAGACTTCCACTCAATCGTTTCTAATGTAAGTGGTATCAATCGATATCTCTCTTTAATTGTCAATTGAACAAGCCATGAACTGTAGAAAAGGACCCAGTAGTTGCAGCAAGACACGGACAGAAAGTCAGCTTGCTCTTGTCCTATTTGCAATAGCAAGTGCAACACTATGTTCCTCAGGGGGAACAGGCACAAAGCTGCTGTTGAGGCCAGGGAACAGAAGGAGGCTGCTGCTGTGCCAGCAACTCGTGGTGAGACTGCCATGTTGCCTCAGCTCTTCAGCAAGTATCTAGTATGTCACTAACTCATTGCAAAACAGTGTGATCGATGCTACGGCTCAAGCAAATACTGCTGTGGACGATCCAGTTGCTGCTCAAAATTCTTTTGCTTTTGCAGCTCGCAGGTTGCTCACCAATCCTGATGTTCAGGGGAACATGGCAATGAGGCATGCCATGCAAGGAATGGGTCCAATGGGGACTGAGACCAGGGATGGGCTATCAATTGATGCTCTTAGGAAGGGAAGGACTGTTGGAGCAGCATCGGATCCGGTAGTGGAATGCACAAGGGGATTTGGTGTCCCTAATCCAAGGGAATTGCAGCAGCAGCCTCGCCAGCAGGCTCCTCGTCCTACTGGAGGACCTCCTACCTTCAACCACCAGGATATTAGGCATTTTAGGAATAAGCTGTCCCCCGTTCCTGATAGGACTGATGATACTCGATCCCCCCTTGAGGTTGAGCTTGCAAGTGCTGGTGGTGGTGCTGTTGCTGCTGCGCGTCCAGTGATGCCTCCTCCAGCAGATGCAATGCCTCCACCAGCTCAAGTGTCTGCAGTATCCAAGAGATCCTACAGCACTAGAGGATCCTCCAGCTTGGATCCTATCAGTATTCTTGATAGTAACAGCGATAGCTCTGGCTTCCTGTCCAGCTACTACAGCACGGGCAAGCTGGTAGATGTGAAGCCAGTGGTGATGAAGTCTGAATTTAAGCTTCCTGGTCCTTTGCCCAAGCGTTGTAAGGCCTCTGTTCCAGCTACACTGGCATTTGCAAGACAGATCAGGAAGGAAGCTGTTAAGCAGTCTCATTGTGGTACCGGCACCCCTTCTACAATGGCAGCACTGGATCTACTGTCTGTAAAGCTCACTGCTGAGGACACTAGTGCTGAGGCCATGGCACTGAAGAAGAGAGCACAGGACATGGAGAATGTCTGTCCTAATGTTGAGGAGGCAACTGGTTCCTTGGCTAAGTTTGCTAAGCGCCAGCTATTTGCAAAGCAGCAGGGGAAGCAAGATTGTCCTGCTGCTTCAAAGACTGGTGGCTTGAATTTGCTTGCAGTAGCAGCCAGTACTGGCTTGAAGTGCCCAGCAGTAGGTCGAGGCTTGGGCTTGGGCCTGGGTCTGAAGCGCGTTGCCAAGCGCCCAGCTTTGAGCAGCAAAAAGCCTGTTGCTACTGCAAAGAAGGTCCCACCTGTTGCAAGCAAGAAGGCCAGCAGTCCTGTTGGATTTGATTATGAAGATAACTTCTCTGATTGATCGCGTCTTTCCTATGGATGCTGAATACTGAAAGCATCAATTCAAATGCTGAGTGTATTGACTTGTGCTGGTTCTTTTCCTCCTGTTTCTCCACCATTAGGATGCCTCACTGTCTCTTTGTACATACAGAGCAGCTTGCCCATGCTGTTGTAATCCCTGTGATTACTGTTGATAGAATGCCAAGTACCTCCTTGTTGAGGTAGTACTACTATTGTAATAGTATAGAGACCATATTAGATTGTAAAACAACTCTATGTAGATTCCAGACACGCTACAGTATATTCAAAAACTGTAGGCCCAGGACAAGCCGTGTGGTTGGCAAGCTAGCTCTTGGGGTATTGCTCAAGTCTATTGCATCTACTCTTGGTAGCTATGATTCCTACTAAAGAACTTGCTATAGAAATAGTACTGCTATAGATAGATGAAGGACCGAGAGTTGGATCCATTCCTCTTAAGCTTCTTAAGTATAGGCAATCGATTCAACCACCAACTGTAACTGTATTCAATTGATCTAGTCGATTTGCGTTCATCCGAATTGATTGAGCATCCAAGCAAGCTGCTCCAGGGGACTGGAATCAAGCCTATCCAGTAGGATTCAGTTTCAATAGGCCCAGGATGAGTTGCCATACCAGCACGCCATGCTCCAGGGGATTCCTCCAGCCCATTGTAATGACTCAGCGAATCCAGTTCACTTGCTGGAGACCATCAAGGTGCTGTTGTTGTTGCTCCTGCTTTCTAATATTGTCTAGGTTCATACACCCCATCCATAGTATATCCACAGTGGTCAAAGGTTGAATCAAAGGGAGCGAGTGACCTAAACGCTTCAGTTCAAATGGCGTGCTCCAGATCTGCAGTGGTCCAGTGAGGCCTCACCATCTTGCTTACAGCCCCAATCAGATCACAGATGTTGTACTTGATGGGACCATACTTTGGCTGGTAAGGAGGCCTCGAAACAGAGCTAAAGAAAGTCCCTCCACCAGCTGGTCTCACCTCTACTGTTTGAGCAACTACATTGGTTAGATGGGCTCCAAGATTGTCCCAAAGGAATACTCTTTCAGCATCCGTGTCTCCAGGGGCTGGATGCTGCTCGATATCAGTGAGATCTCCTCAATGAACTGAGCAAAGGTCCATGCTGAGGTTCCTCCAGCTCTGATCACTTCAATCCACCTCCTTGGATTGGCGACGCTTCATCTAGTCTCAGGAGGAAGCCGGGGATCCCCTGGCTCCACAGCAAAGAGAACAGTGAGCTTGCCAGTCCTCTCATAGTGTCCTATCTTTCTTACTCTTCTTCTTATGAAAGCCCATCCATATCTGCAGTTGGTCCTTTGAAGGTTGAAAGCAAACTTATCCACATCTATAAACTTCCTTCTAGGAATCCCCACCACACCAAGAGGAAGAGGAAGATTCCAGAACCACTCACATCTCCTCCTGTTCCTAAACTTGAAGGCTTGGTATGCTTTAGTGGATGCCCTCTTTCTGGTGAGCTTCATTCCAGCCAAGCGCCCCCTGGATATGTCTACTCTTGAATAAATCCTCCCCCCCTGATTGTAGATGAATGTGGCATACTCATCTGCACTAGCAGAAGGGTTAATGATTATACTGCCAATAGCAAGAAGCATCTGGTCTGGTCCAACCAACTTGCTCTGGTCACTGTTGCCTGTCATCCTGTATGGGTCAAGATGCATGCTCCATCTTGAAAGAGACGCCTTGCTAGCAAAAACAGGAGGAAGACAGTCTTCCTTCCTTTGCAGTTCCAACTCTCTTACAACGACAGGATAGCCTCTACTCCCTCCCTTTCCAGGGTGAGGCCTCTCAGCTCTTCTTTGTTGCGTTAATCTAGAGAGGCCATTGCCACCAGCTCTAATCTTGTTTGCTACTATCGTATCTGCTGGATCGTTGCTCATGGTGATTGCTGACGACGAAAAAGAAGAAGCACGTTGTCAACAAAAGAGTCTCTACTGTAACACTCAATAAAATGGGTTATACTTGGTTGTTGCTTGTTTGCTTCAGTTCAAAGCATTTTCAATCAACAATTGAAGATATCAATCGATTGATACCAAGTACAGTGTATAAGGTTGAGCAGAAGTGCTTGAAATGGAGCAACAATTCCCATGGTCAGTTGCTTTAAACTGAGTTTTTTTAGAATGAATGAAAAGAACAGTTCTAGCGTGCTGGAAGGAAGTTTAGGTCCACAACAGTAGTAGGACACAGTACATATTTGAAGGAGGAATCAAAACCCTTTTATTTTGAGCAAAATGGCAAGGGTTCCCCCTTGATCCACAATTTTCTACAGCATTTTTGTGTACAGCTTGTACTAGGATCCATCCAAATAGATCAATTTTGCTCCTCCTCGCTGAGCAGCTGATCCAGCTGGATCAGCAGCTGCCGGGTCTAGTAGTACTAATCCTACATAGGCCTACATAGCATAGTTGGCAACTTTCGCTGGAAGTTGACAACTTCGATTCAAAGTTCTTAACTTTGTTTTAACGCTGTAAGTCTTAACTGGAGAGCACTTGTGCGCTGGGCGACCCCAGTTTCAATTGTTACGAAACAACCCCAACAGCAATAAATACCGTAAGTCTGAAATCCAGGTTTTTGTTCTCTCAAGACTCACTTTTTATACGCGGGTACCGGCCGGTAGGCCTTCAACAAGATCAAACCAACTTCCGGACAACCAACACGACTCACTGAAGACATCTCAAAAACTGTTTTTGGTTCCCAAACGTGGATTAGAAAACAGCGAATACTTTTTGGGGTTCAACAATTGTTGAATAGCCAGATGACCTGGTGGTGGTCAGAAACGAATGCGTAAAAAAATGATGCTTCGATGTTTGCCTGCATCATGCGCATGCTTAAAATGGCCCTACGGTATCGTGTTGCACAGAACGAAAATCTATAGGGGAAGTCTGTCATACCCACGGTCGATTCAATGAATCTTCGGATATTTGTGAATTCTGGCAGGCGAAGTAGAAAAATGATGTGGATTCTGAATTCGAAAAGTAGGCCAATGAAAACTCCGTAAGAAAGAGAAATTTTCGTGTCTTCTGCACTCATAAATGCCTCTAGATCGGTCATCGCTGGATACAAAAATTTAGATCTATCACTATATAGAGATCATCGCATTCAGTTTCAGTTTTCGAGAAGAACCACAACTATCTTTCAAAAGACACCATGTCCGCCGTAAAAGAAGTCAAGACCGGAGACAAGATCCCCTCTGTGGTCCTCCAAGAGGGCCTCCCAGATTCTGGCAAGAACGACATCGACATTGCCGAGCTCATCGCCGGAAAGAAGGTCGTCATCATCGGAGTTCCCGGTGCCTTCACGCCCGTGTGTTCCAAGTCGCACCTCCCGAGCTTCATCACCGCCAAGGACGAACTCAAGGAGAAGGGCGTCGACATGGTCATCTGTGTCGCCACCAATGACTATTTTGTCATGGAGGCCTGGGGACGCTCCTCCGGTGGAACCGACGCCGACATCAAGTTCCTAAGCGACGGAGAGGGAAAGCTGACCGCCGCCCTCGGCCTCACCTGGGAAACCCCCATCATGCCCCGCACCAAGCGATTCTTGCTCATCGCCGAGGACGGGATTGTCACGGAATACTTTTCCTCGGCCGAAGGAGACTCCAACACCTGGGCTCCTGTCGTTCTTGCAAAGCTCTAGCTCGGCTCGACTAACATATCTAGCTAAATTGAATAGCATGAAATTTTAAAAGATTTGAAACCATACTACAGTCAAAGTACTAATCAAACCGCAGTCGATTTTGCTCAGTGTTTCGCCTCTGTCAGAACCTCCTCGACGATGGCAAAGGCCTGCTCGAAATCGCGGATCAGGTCATTCGGATCCTCCAGTCCGACGCTCACGCGGAGCAACCCGGGCGGACTCACCACGGAATCGGGTGGTTCCACGCTGGCCCGGTGTTCAATCAGTTCCGTTCCCCCGAGGCTCGTCGCTCGCTGGGCAATCCGCAGCGCCGCCGCAAAGGCCGTGGCCTCGACGGCGTCGGCCAGCTCCAGCGACAGGACGCCCCCGTATGTGGGGATTGCGATGGCATCGCCTGTGGTGGGTCTTGTTGCCAGCGCCATCTGTCGCGTGGCCACGATTGAGCCTTTTTAAATACCTCATTTTTTCAATTGGATTACCATAGTAGTAGTACAAATACTAGGAAAAAATTTAGCTCATTTTTACAGGTGAATCCTGTTATTTTAACCGTCAGTGAAATAAAAACAGTTAAAAATTGTCATTCGACTTCTGAAAAAAATTCTGGTGCGGAGAATGACTGAGGGCTTCACCAGGATTTAGTATGCAGGAACTGAACCTATTTCACCCATTGCTTTGCCTGATTTTTTTCAGATTTTGAATTTCATAATTTTAAAACTGAGCAGTGTCCTCATCTGTAATCTATTATCAGCATATTGTACTCCCTATAAGCATACTCCTCTGTATCAGCATAATCTGCATCAGTGTACTCCTCCATATCAGCATAATCCATATCAGTGTACTCCTCTCCTGTATCAGTGACTGCATGGGATCAGTGTACTCCATATCAGTGTACTCCTCTGTATCAGCAACTTGGATCAGTGACTCCAATCAGCAGATTAGTACTACAGTACTTAATGTACAGGGGGTACATGTGCATGGCAGGCAAGCCAGCTGGCCCTGGAGGTTTGGAATTGTCAATGGGTGATTCCCAGCATGATTATTATAGAGGAATTGCTAACAAACTGGTAAATCTAGCATTTTTATTACTTTAATAATAACGGGGATGCAAATTTCAATAAACAACTGAGAGCATGCTGGCTCAATGCCAGTCTTTTTGGGAATTTGGAATTAAAAAGACTTAGTAGATGCGAGCTGGTAAAAAGAAAAACAAGAAATTTTGGATCGATGATACTACTACTAGTAGTACTTGTTGTGAAGTGGAAGGAACGGACTCAAAATTTTGATTCGTGGGTTCCATCATAGATTTAGCACATTTGGAATGGGGTTGATTGACCCCTTCTAAAAATGCTAAATCTATCAACATGTGCTAGATTTTTGGTTTGTCTGTCTATCGTATAGGCTTGGCCAGCACATATACGACCGGGTCATCGATTTCTGGCTATCTTTTTCCCGTGTAAAATATGTCGAGCGCGCCGACTGACATCACGAAATCTTGTCGGAACACACCATTTTTCTATAGAAATTTTGTCATGATGTCTGTCGGAGTGCTTGAAATAAATTCTTGATGAACATATTTACCTACAATAACATCCGACGCTGCACCAATACTGATACTCTATGATGCTGATAGCAGCAAGGCAACTCGTTGTCCATTGTTGGACACAGAGGAGTCCTCACAACCATGTGCTGAAGCTACCATAATCCCAGTGAGAGCGCTTCTCGTTCCGACAACCGACATCTTCTTGCCCTCCCTCCACCGCTACCGACACTAATCATCAGCATCCTCACTAAGAAGCAACACTAAATATCCAGCAAGAATATCAGCAACACTATCAGCAACAGTATCAGCAACACTAACCAGCTATCGAAGCAAGCTCCCAACGCGTCGACGCTATCAGCAACGAATCGACGTTATCAGCATCCTCCATATCGATGATATCAGCATCCTCCGTATCAGCATCCTCTGTATCAGCATCATATCAGCATCATATCAGCATCATCCTCCGTATCAGCATCATCCTCCATATCATCATCATCCTCCGTATCAGCATCTTCCGAATTATCAGCAACACGTATCAGCGTGCCTCTGTATCGACGATATCAGCAACAAATCAACGATATCAGCATCCTCCTCTGTATCAGCATCCTCCTCCGTATCAGCATCCTCCTCCGTATCAGCATCATCTGTATCAGCGGACACTGTATACTATCCATCCAGCAAGGAAGCCTCACACGCATCACACGCATCAACGATATACAAGCATCGACGATCTCCGATGCCACTCAACAATATAACCAACCGACGTTCAACACGACAACCAGCCTTGTTTGAGTCCCAAGCGTCTGCCTTTGATGCAGCGTTTCAGTTAGAATCAGATGTGGAAACTTTGTTTGAGGATGATGAAAGCTCAAGT
>CAACVS010000228.1:0-25029 GCA_900660405.1 Pseudo-nitzschia multistriata | reverse complement strand
TTATGGAGATCTTCGACTAGGAAATCCGGCGTTTTGAGTTGCTCATCTTGCTTGTTCTGCTGTTGCTTGTTTTGCTTATTATGCAGTTTTTGCTTGCTYCTTGCAGTATCCTCCATACTTAGCAGGGGTACTGTCGGTCACAGCATGTATTGTTCTCGATCAATTGTAAGAGAACAAAATGGGATCGACACATCGTGTTAAAAGCACAGGGAAATGCTTCCGACACGGTTCCTTCTGATAAACCGGACACAGAACAAATGTATCAAGGAGTGGAATTGCCAAGATATGAGTTTACACGATTAGTGKCCAAATTTAGTGAGCAGCACGTCMGTTGGGGGTTGAGTCAAAGTAGTCATTACACGGTGAAAAGATGGCAGAAAATCCCCGCACACCAGTACAAATTACACGTAGAGGGTTAAATAGGGTACAACTCACTCTAACAGCTCTAATTTGGTCCCCAACGGACGCTTAACAATGATAAGCACATGGTTGAAAAGAGAATTGAAAKAGCTTTCTAATKGCGTGGKGGAGTACGGCGTACGATGAATATTGATTGATATACATGTACGGATATCTGGGATTTCTAATGTACGACTGGGTCGGCCGGAATCGCGTGGCCCACGCTATACGATAGCATTTCTATAATAACGGGAATCACCCAATAACTTGCCAGTACGGGGACTTGCCATTAATAGCTCTACTACTAGTATGCTAACGGTATTCGTAGTAAGTTACGGTACGGTATCGTCTTCAGCGCAAAACATTTTTTGATACACACGACTCAAAAGCTCGAATTCGTAGGTTCATCAGTGTGACCCTTTACAGTATTTTAATCACCCAAAATATTCAACCGACAGCCGATTCGTGACAGCATCAGAAATTCGTTTGCTTATTTCAGCCTCCAAGACACTAGAAACATTATCACCGCCACCGGAGATTTGAACGAATACCCTTGAAAGACTATCGATGTCCGACGTAGTGTGCACTCGACCATTCGCCGATGCCCTAGCAATCTCCTGGAGTTGACTCGTATCGGTACCCCCACCAAATCCGATCACGTGTAGTTCGAGGTCGAGTCCTGAACGCGTCTTCAATTCTTCGTTGAGACTCAAAAAATGAGAAGATGCAATATGAGAATCTTCTGCCATACCATCGCTCATGAATATGACGACGGGTTGATGAGATTGAGGCGTCTTACGGGCAAGATCGCACGCACATATTGCTGCCGGTGAAAAACAAGTGCCACCGCCATTATATCCCAAGTTCCTAGGAGCACTGGCGACCTTTGCTAAGGAACAAGTGACTCTTGCCGTACCGCTGAACTGAACTACAGATATTAAATCTGAATCGTGCTGACGTTGTCGCCGATTCTCCAAATATTTGTTGTAAACTTGTACAACTCCAGACCAGTCATTACTCATGGATCCAGATTCATCTAGGACGAAAATATTATGTTTTCTTGAATCGCCCATCATCCTGCTTGCTTTATTATGAACGGCTGTCTTAGGAACCAGTTGAACCATAGTTACTTCACGTCCATCTACATTTGACGGATGCCTATTAAATGCTTCGGACATTTTTTCTTCAAATTTCTGGGTAGCAATCGGATCAAAAGAGCAAACGAACAAATCAATATCTTTGTCCAACACATTTTCAACGACCGAATCCATTGTGAGACCCAGAGGATGCCGAACACTGTAGTTATCGATGTTTTGAGTTGCATCTCCATTTGGGGCGTAACCATGAGCGGGCGCGTCAGTCAGTAGTAAGATGGCCTTGATCATCCCTTTCCAGTCGTCACTGGAATTCCATTTCACGCAACGATCAATTGCTCCGAGATGATCCTCTGCTAAATCAGAGCCACCCGACGTAGATGACGTGAGACTTTTGACGTAACGGATAGTGTCTTCTACGTTTTCACCGAAATGGGTAACGCCATCCCATAGCTTTTCTTCGAACTGTCTGCTTCCATCATCAATATCACGAAATCCCAAAACAGCAACCCGTAGCTTGAATTTCGAATCTGGAAATTTTGACGTGAGTTTAGCAAGTATCGGATTCTGACCAGCCAGTAAATTTTGAATGGTGGAAGCAATAGCAATGGCATAAGGAGCCATGCTTCCTGTAATGTCGATTGCGATTGCAAGGTCGATACTCATTGGACCAGTGTGCTTCTTCTTCATACTCAAGTATATTTCCTTTAATAAACTTTTTGCTTTACAGACATTCGAATTCAGAAGGGCATCAAAATACTGATGAGTGGCATCATCTTTCGTCTTTGCTTTTGAAAGACTCATTTCAATCGTCAGATAGTCACTTTCAAGAGCTTTATTTCGAGCTTCGCATAACCTGTCATAGAATTGTCCCCGGGGCCACGTGCCAAATGATCCACATTTGATTCCAAATTTATCTTCTAGGTCTTTGTCCAAGAGGATTAGCTTGTAAGATCCTTTTTTACCTTGGCGAGCCGTCCGGCCTTGAATCTGGACCTCCTCGCTCATGTCACATGAAAGAAATGCCTGGATGACATGGACGCCGCCATTGTTGTCCAAGGCATCATCCTTAGAAAAAAAATCAGTTCCACGCCCAAATACAGCAGTGCAGATTGTTATTTGACCTGCTGTAGCAGCCTTGCTAATGATGAAAGCTTTCTCGTTTGCATTCTTACTTTCGGTAAGTATCTCTTTCTTTCGCCCAAGTTTTCGATAAAAAGCGCTTTTGACGTACTCGTTGAGACGTTTCGAATCATTAAAAAAAACAATAACGGCTCGTCTTTGCTTCGTTGCGACTCTCGCAGTCTCGTCTGTAATTTTTTGGAAAAAATCGCTAGTGCTTTTCTCAATTGATACACCCTCTCCACCCTTATCGAAACTAAAGTTTGATTGTCCATATACAGAAGGAACATAGAGATATTGACTGACTCCGTACTTTTGTAATACAATCTTTTGGTGATTGCTCATTACTTCTAGGGTTCCCGAGACCCCAAGAATTCTTGTCGGTTTAATGTTTGCATACGAAAATTGTCCGCACGATATGGGCATTGTTAAAACTCGAGCTAAGGTGCCAGCTGGATTATTCAAGTTTCCATTATCTGCCTCTTTCAGATATGCAAAAATAGTTCTGTACCCGTACGTCACATTGTAGGATATTGTGTCCTGAATTTTGTACCCGATTCTATCAGAAACTCGGTCCAAATGATACATTGGCTCATCATCGACACGTCGAACTTGATCCAACATTAATGAAATTTCATTGTCGATTAAGAACTCATAGCCAGCAAGTTTGTGTCTAAGATGGGTGTATTCGACGAGTGCTTTTATATCAGCTAAACGGAGCTTTCTCCCTCCTCTTTTGTGGCCTTCCCAGATTGTTCGTAGGATGGTTGCAACTTCAGGTTCCCTGAGTTCGGCAACTTGATTGTAAGTTCCTATCAAAATCATTGCAAAAAAAGGTGGAAAAGATTCCTGTTAGGTCACACATATTGGTAGCACATGAGGGTATTGTCATCTGGTATCGTAATGATAGTAAATACTCACGGCCATAAAATTCAGATCCAAAAAAGACATCTACTTCATCTACTAGCATAATTTCTTCGACGAAACTTTTCTTCATTGTTTTTGAAGAGGTGTTCGAATCTTTTCCATCTGCTTCTCGGGAATTAGATATCTTGGTAGTTTTGGACATAGGTTTTTGGTCAACACATTGATTCCCATTTATCAGAGAGAGGGTCATTTCGCGGATATTTCCTTTTGCAGCAGTGGTTTCCTCTGAAAGAGTTGTGATCTTGCTATATTTAATGGATTCAAGGAGATCGAAATGTCGAAATACATCACGAAATAGCTCAAAGTCTCTGCTCGACAGATATTCACTGTAGCAGATGCAACGAACTTGAAAGCCAAGGAGTCCAAAAATGGTAGCAGCAGCACCCAAGATCATAGATTTCCCTTCTCCAGTTCGGATCTGCATTAATTGACTTCGCAGAGAGCTTGAATCAGAGGTCCCACATCCAAACATACACAATAGTGTCAGGATTTGGATATTGTGAGGCTTCATTAAAAGTTTTGACGAGTCTACTGATTGTCCATTTGGGGCGTCTTGAAGTCGATTGTAGCTGTCTCCAGATTTTAATATGGTAAAAAGAGAGAATACTCCTGCTATTAATTCAGGCAAAACACGTTTCGTTTCGGGTCCGAAGCCATCATCACATGATAAGGGTTTCATCTCCTCGGCAGCATCAACTATGGTTCGAACAAGAGCATTCAGGTCTGCTCCGGGGACCAAAAATTCGCCTAGCAACGACGTGTATTTTGTCTCAAAATCGAAGAATTGCTGCAGCAACTGATCAGATTTTATATCAAGCGGGATTGCAGTCATCTTTTCTTTTTCCAAATTCTCGCCTCGAATATCCTTGACTGTAGCTTCAGGTGGCTTTTGAATTGTTTCCTCATTCCATACCATTGTCAGCACCTCCTTAAAATGTCCGAACTCAGTCACAAGATTTTGGGCAATACGAACCTCGTCGTCATCGTTTGTATCTTCTCCTTTTTGTAGACTCAAGCCTAGATCAAAAACAAAACCATATCCCCAGTCTGAGTTTAGACACGATCCAAGAACATCCGACATAACATCTTTCGTATGATCCTTGAACTGAGGCAACTCAACTAATACAGCACCCATTCTCATAAAGCATCGACGGAACTCATCGCGACTTTCGTTTGCGGTTGATCTCGTTTTCAAGAGCGACGTAGCATGCTTTCCCAGCTTCTCTATTTCTTTTTCAACACTATCCACGATTCCAGTATTCCAAGAGGATGAGAAGATATGCTTGTGAGATTTAAATCGTTCTTCCATCAACTTCAAGTCGCTAATGTTGTGATTTAAATCTTGATACATCCGTTGCGACCAGTTGCTCATGACTTCAACCCGAATCCTATCTACATGGTTTTTTACAAGCTCAACTACACTTTCTTTGACTCTGCAAGTGTCGAGTTTAGGACTAACAAGATCTCCGATGGCATCTATACCTTGCAACTTGAAAAGCAGCTTTTCGATGAGATCATAATGCTGTTCTTTCAATGCCTCACGGGTAGTTTCCCTCAAACGGTTTCCTATACCTCGCACTTGCTCGTCGAATGGCTTGGAAGAAGAATTGTATTCAACCACACCCTCATTTTCTAACATACTGATAGCTTCTTTCATCTGGTCTAATTTCGAAATGGAGTCAGTGTTTTTTGGGGAATCAACCAGAATCTTCACTTGTTCTTCGTGCGCCTGTCTGATCTCTTTCTTTGATGCAGATGGAGGGAGTCCGAGGATAGCATAAAATTTGAGTCTTCTCAAGTCACGACCATTTTGGAAATGCGTCGTAATCATGCCTCGAAGCAAACCTAGCCATCTATCACTCTTTACATGGAATACCCCTTTCAATTGCTCGTGGAATATTGAAAATCGATCTGCAATAAAACCACCGAATGCCCTGACTTCTTCGATCTTTTGCTTCATGACATTAAATTCAAAAGTACTTAACTCGTCTTCGACAGAAGATACTTCTTTGACCATCCTCTCGTAGACTAGTTGATTAGTAAGACTAAAGGTCTTGGTCGCACGGTCATCCTTCATTAGGGTAGTGACGCTGATCACAAAACCGCTATAGTCAGCAAATAAGGGCTCAAAAGCTCGACAGTTATCGGATTGAAGAGCTTCTTGTGAATTTTTGCATATCGACTGGAACGCGGTAAGAGTTTTTTCATTCAACTCTTGAAGCTTCGAGGATACCAAGGGAACGTGTTTAACAATTGTTTTGTTCATGATGGCCATCTGGTTCAGACTGTCATTCAAAGTGTTGTAGTCCCGTCGCTGCAGCGCTTCTATTCCTTTCCGATAATGATGTTGTACCTTACCGGAAATCTCTCTCTTGAGATTGTCATAAGTTTTGCGCCCAGAAAATTTGTGTAAGATAGTAAAGAATCCAGTAGATTCTGGATCCAATTTGTCCATCTGCATCGCTAATTTTTTGAATTTCGCTTCTGCTGATACAACTTCGAAGTCGACTCTTAATTCTCTTTTCCGAGCCTTTTCATAACGTGCTATTGTTTGATCACAATCGTCGCCGATCTCTTGTGGAAGATGCCTCTCAAGACCGCTATCAAGAGATCGTTTTAAATTCTGAAGCACTGCTATGGAATCATCGTAGCATTGAGCTTCTGTGACTGAGTCTTTCGTAGTCTGAACCAGTTCGTTCACTTGTTCTAGTAGAAGCTTCGCATTATCATTATAAAGTTGAGATAAATCGGTGAAGATAGGATCATCTTTCAGATTTGTTGTAGACTTCAATCCATCAAGGATCTTTTGAATTTCCTTTGATTCGCTGAACCAGCCTTCGATAAATTTGTTAATATGCAATGGCACGGATAATGTTAACTCGGAATACTTCATATCAACTTCTTTCATCCCTGTTTCGACTTCGTGTATGAGATAAGGCGAGAAGTGGTTTGATGCAATCGTAATTTTTTCTCTTGTTCGCGCCAACTCCATGAAATCGACTCGTTTGATTGCAAACCTCATACGGCGGATCATGTTCTCGACTTTTCCATTGACTTTTCGTTTCCACGAAGTCGTTTTCTTATTGATTCTCGTCCCCTTCGGTAGATATTCTCCGACTTCTTCGTTCGCCTGTTCAAGAACTTTTACACACGCAATAATCTTCTGGGCTTTGTCGTCAGTCAATGTTCCACAGAATATACTTGATAACTTTTTGTGTGTTTCTAGGATACGTTCATCAATTTTTGACACGTAATTTTTAAATTTTTCTTTCTGAATCAGGTCTTTGGTTTTTGACAATGGTCGCAAGAGTGAGTTTAGACCCGCAAAATCTTCCCTTTCGATCTGCGCCATGATTAAGTCATTCACGTCTATCTCTCTTTCTGTACGGAGGCGTTTGAGTGGACGAAGATGGTTGCTCACTTCTTGATGAACAAAGTTATCTAATATCTGTGCTTTTTCAAATTGAAGGAGAAGGAGGTCGATCTTATCAAATTCAGATGTCTGCTCAACCATATCTGCAATCTTTCTCGCTTCATTCGCTACTCGCTTTTGTGCATATTCTTGTATGGTATCAAATCTTGGGAGATGAGGTGACGTGAGTGGGAAATCTCCCAAGGCTTGAACCCGAGCAAGGGATGTAGCTATTTCATCGTAGCTAATCAAGGAATCATCAAGAGTCAATTCCGTATTTTCCTTAAAAATATCCATGGCCGTGATGATCTGTTCTTTCATTGACTTTACGTCTTCTTTAATGTCTTCGCGACATTCGATTTCGATTATCTCTGAGATCTCGCCAAGAACAGCATTCAAAGATTCTGTCGCGACTGTCACTTGCTCCCAAACAATGCTTTCAAAAGAGATCACGCCTGTCCATTTCGTCAGAACCTCCTCCCAACTGTAAATCCTTTTGGAAACATAGTAGTTCATCTTTTCCACTAGCCCAGCTACACCAGTAGTAAGTTCTTCATTTTCGACCTTGCGACCAAATATTCCCCATTCTAAGATCGTTGAAAATACCTGTCGCAATTCATGAGTCGCATCAACAGAATCTCCATGGCAATTGGCAAGCCAATACAATAGGGCCTCCAGAGTTTCAAAATCTGTAGTTACGACTCGAAAGTAATCGGACATCAGTTTAGTGAAACAATTTTGCACGAAACATTCTTCTATTGGAAGGAAGTCATCAAACCACAAGTACCTTTTAAAGTTACAAACAGCATCACCTTCTCGCGCTCCATCAATGAGACCGTGAGTAGCAGCATTTTGCGACATCTCGTCCAATTCACCATATTTCGTCTTCAGATGAGACTTCATTTCGTCTCGGATGGCGGCGTAAGAAGATTCCATCTGTCTCACGCTAGGACTTTCCAAAGTCGAAAATGACGTGACCGCGTTACGAAACATACTCAACCCATCCAACCATTCTTCGTTGCGTCCATAATCGGTGTTTTTCAAACCAGAGCAAATGGTAGAACACTTTCCCATTATTTGGGAATGTATCGTTTTGCGAACGAACTCAATGGAGTGGAAAATCTCATTTTCCAACTGAGAGACTTTGGAAAGATTCGCAACTCTTTCCAGATTGGCAATTTGTGTAGCAATAACTTCCATGCTTCGTTCGTTCCTAAAGTCGATTTGTTTCCCTCCTGCTTGGGCAAGTTCTGCATTCCAGTCCCTTAGGTGAGATTGCAAGACAATAGAAAATGATTTCAAAGAGTCTAGAGCCTGGGAAACAATGCCCAGATGCACCGAGAGCCCTCGCTCATTCCGATGAATTGATTCCAACACCTTCAATTCGGAGAAAAGATTACTCAGCGTTGCTTCTGAAGATGAAAAAATATTAGTCACAGCAAAGTTAGAAACCTCATCTTTAGCTTTCTTCGCAATCATCGTGGCGTGGTCAATCAAAGGGTCGACAAGCACCCGAAAATCTGAACTGAACCCACACCATTCCTTCAACTTCGTCAGGTCCTGGTGAAAACCATCAAAGTTGCGTCGTGCAAGATTAGTAAACAGTCCTTTTTGAAACTTGGTAACCTCGGAAACAATTATGTTCGATTGAATATCCATGTTGAATGACGAATCAATGGCAACAAGTTGGGACAAAGCATCCTGGAGGTAAGCAATATTCACCTCAGTGAAGGAAACTTCGGAACTCGTTCCAGCTTCAACTTCTCGGTCCACAACACTCCGAAGATACGCCACATGGTCGCATAAAATTTCGTCGCAGTCCTTTACAGCTGCTCGCATGTCTTCAAAATCAATGTATTTCTTAAAGTATTCGAAAGAACTTCTGATTTCTTGCACTTCTTTGATATCCACATCACCACGATTCAGCAGTATTCGTAAAGCTCGAAGCAACTTTTGTGCTGCTCCAGTCAATTTCATCTGGGATGAAAGCGTCAATCCGAACCCTCCATTACCGACAATCATCCTCTTAGTTGGCTTTAACTTACACTCCATAAAATTGACTAGCAAACTGTAGTCGGTCTTCAGCGGATGCAACACGTCCACGAAAGGATATCCTTTTTCTAAGGACTTGCGAATAAATGTCAAAAGGTCTCTCACACCATCGTCCTTGGTTCCGCTGATGGTGCGAATTATTTCTTCTAAAAGACTTTTCTTTGCTCCGATAATTGAATCTGGCACATCTTTTATTTCATCAGCATGGGAAAATAGAAACATGAAGCTCGTCCTTTCCTTTTTGAAATCTGTAACAAAATTGCGCATCAATTTTAGGACTGAACGAATAGCTCCGCCACGATCTTCGAGCAATGACACGTAGTTGATCATCATCACAAATCTCATGGAGCGACTCTTCTTTGCTACTTGTGCCAGCATAACAGAAGTGGCGATATCTACTTCCTCTCCATCTGTATCCTCGAATCCAGGTGTATCGAGATAAACTGCTTCATCTTCCGTACCTCCCTTGCGAAAGAAACATTTAATATACTTTGTCATGGATACCTTGGCGTGCCCAATCTCAAAACCAGATACGGGATCTTCAGCTTCAAAAATACTCTTAGATACCGCCCCACCACTTGAAAAGGACAACTTCTTGAAGTGTTTTCCAGCGATGCCTTGAATAAGGGTCGATTTTCCAGTACCTGTCTTGCCTACAATTACAATCACATCCCTCCCATCAATGTTGAGCACACTTTCTTCTCCCTTTGAAATACAGTAGCGCAGAAGATCCATATCAAACGCCTTGACAATCGATGGGGAAGCTTTCTGAATGTTAGATTTCTCTTCCTCTCCGCCTTCGCCGTCGGAATCAAAACTAAATTCATCATCACTATCTTGTTTAGATCCATTGGACACAGAATCATCACGCTTGTTATCATGGTTATCCTTCGAATCGGAAAGAACGTGCCATTTTCCAGACCTATCGACTTGCTTCTCATTCTCCATTTGCATTCCTTTACCTATCTTGCTGAAGAGATTGCCATCATTAACACCAAGATACTCCTGCTTCTCTTCAACAGCTTCAACCTCTCTGGTAAGAACTCTCCTGGAAATATCATCCACTTCTCTCTCCTTCTTGTCCTCCATACCAGACACGACGCTATCCTTCTTCTCCTTCCCAATGATATCCTTACCTTCAAAACCTTGACTGACAAACAAATTGGTGATCATCTGCTTCTCCCCTGGATCCTCCAAAAAACTCGTTGCAATATCACTGATGTTAATTGCAACACTATCTACTTCTTCCTTTCCACCATCTCCTGCCATCCACGCGTATTCTAATCCCTTTTCCTTCGTGTCCTTCATGGCCGACACATGGTCGTCCTTCTTGTCCTCTCCAGCTTTGGCAATAGATACGTAGTCCTCATCCATACCGCTCAAGCCTAGAGTTCCAGAGTATGGCTCACGATGGCGGTGCCAGCTTTGGCGATTCTTGTCACTAGAATCTTGCATTTTCCTTCAAACGTTACTCAATTAGTGTTTTGTATCTCAGAAACTTCTGGAAGTATTTGAACTTGCAGAAGCAAAGCAATCTATCACAGGCGAAAACGATTGATACTCGGTCTCGAATGAAAGCTTATGGAACGAAGATGATGATTTTACTCGATCGAAAACAAAACGTGTTTGCAGCGGAAAAATCCTGGTTTGACAAAGCTGTAGAAATGGATTGCTTTTCAACGGGTCCAAAACGATTTAGAAGAAAAGAATTACCGAGTATCTTTGCGTTGGTTGAGATACGGTTTCCGCTTGATCTTTCTGATTGGATAATTAAAAATTTCAAATCTTACTGAAAGATCCTACCCGGGGGCATCCGTTGGCATGCCGTTCCATTCATCAGTCGAAGTGATCTTCCCAATTATCTTCGAGACTTTGTTCCATTGCGAATTGCGGAACGGTCCGTGAGTCATTCAACGAATGGAAGAAAGCGCAAGGGTCGCGTCTCCAATAAGTGCTTTCCGCTTACAAACATCTGGGATCGTCGTGGTGAATTCTGATGTTGACTATCATATTCAATTGTGACACGTGCCACTGCTGCATGTCAATGGTGACGCTCATAAATCCTTAAAAGAAACACCATTGCTCAATACAACAATAAATCTCGAAAAGGAATATCACGCATAGAGACTGCTCGTCGGCCTGGGCTCCGAGACACAAAACATCGCTGGGGGCTGCTTGTTCAATAGGGCTCCGTGACAAAATTCATAGTGGAAACATGTGTTGGCGCGCCGGGTACACGTAGAGGGAAAAATTATTGGAATAAATAGTCACATCTGGATACAGTAATTTCCCATCGCGTTACACATACAAGACGGGCAAGAACCAAGTAGCGTAGTACCTGAACCAAAAACTATCGCCGCGTAGAAAGCAAATCGATTTGTTTTCGGTTGGCATTGCGATATTGCTGAATAGGTATTCGTTCTGTCTTCCTGTCGCGTGGATTTTCGATTTCTTGTTCGACGTTTTGATGAAGCATGCTCGGTGCTCGTAAGTATCGAATCCATTCCTCTCAATTCCGTAATCTCCCAGTCATCGCCACTTCCGATGAGGAATTTTTCGTCTGTACCAGAAATGTCAGCAAAACTCGGAGAGTAAGGTGACCGATGTCGGCTTTGTTTCGATAAATTCGAACAATAGAAACGAACATGGACGTATTCATTGCGCCCAGACGAACATAGCTGTGTCGCCAAATAATTCACGCAGTCTGCATGGTTGCATCAATGTCGAAGCAACCGATGGGCCACGAAAAAAAAGGTCGCCAACTCCTTAAACTTGAAAATTTTGTTTTGCCGGTTCAAAAATCCCTAGCCTTTGTTTCGAGGGGGAGGCAGTCTCCCCTGTGGTAGCACATCTATTGGGCATGAACAATACTAGCAATTGGTGCCGTCCATTGACTGCCTCGGTTCGTTCTCGATCTGGTTATCGGCTTGCGGCTCGCTTTCGGTTTTTACCGGGTTGGCACTCTCGGCAGGTTCGCAGGGGGACAGGGTCATGCCGTTGATCATCGAGGCAATGTTTTCGATCTCGTTCTCCATCTCGGGATTGCCCGGCTCGGTCGTTTCGCCGGGATCTTGTTTGTGGGATTCGCTGGGGTGTACAGCTTGCCCGGGGGCTTCGCCACCCTCGCGGTCGTCGTCTCCCGCCAGAGCGGCCGCTAGCCCGCTGTAAAACTCAAAGGTCTCGCACTCCGGGCACACCGGAGCGCAACCCCCGGGGTTGCCGGCACCCGCCGCGGCTTGCTTTCGTCTGGCCTCCATCAGGAGCTCGAACCGGGACTCCCAGGCCGCCCTGGACCGGTCGTACACCGAGCGGATGGCATCCCTCTCCTCGGTGACGCGGCGCAGGTCGGCCATGGACCGCTCGACCTTTTCCAGCAATCCGCGGTGCTCCCGGAGCAGGTCGCTGTGCTCGGATTGCAGCTTGTCGAGGCGTCCCTCCGCTCTCTGCTGGCCCTGCAGGCGGTCCTTCTCCTCCCTGAGGGCTCGGACCTCCTCTTCCAGGGCCACGAATTTCTGTGTTTGCTCCTGTTGCAATTTTTCTTCCCGGTCCTGCTGCTCCTTCTTTTCCAGGTCCGCGAGTTTCTGTTTTTGCTCCTCTTGCAGTTTTTCTTCCCGGTCTTGCTGCTCCTTCTTTTCAAGGTTTGCCAATTCTTGTTTCTCTTCCTGTTGCCGTTGTTCTTCCCGGTCCTCCTGCTCCTTGCCAGACGGCTCCTCGTCGCTGCCTTCGGCGGATGCACCTGGTGTCACCCGTTGGAGCTGCTGCGGTGTGGCCGGTGTCGTTGGGGCCGGTGGTTCGTGTCGCTGGGGGGATCTTTCCGCGAACGATCGGCTTGCTTGTTGCCGCGTGCTGTGCGTTTCTGCTGCGGGGCTGTTCCTTCCTCCGTCCCCCACGGGTTTGGCACCGCGCGTTCCGGATAGGGATTGGACGCCCCGGAAACAGAACCTGGCGTGGGTTTCCGACCGAACCGGCAGGATCCAGACCGGAACGGCCAGGACGGCAGCGGCCACCTCGCTTTCGCCGCCCGTCCCGGTCCGCGCTTCCAGTTCCGACACGATCCGCTCCACGCTTTCCTCGGATTCCAGTTCCAGGACCACGGGGGGGGAAGACCCCTTGGCGTGTGGTTTCAGGGCCCACCGGACCACGCGCTCGCGGTGGGCTCCGGCACGGATCTCCATCGGCTTGGAAACCGAGGGGGGAGGGTTGCCCCCGCTCTTCCTCCTGCCGCCCTGGTCTTTCGGACCGAGATAGGAGCCGGAGTCAGGGATTTCGATTGGCCCGCGACCGGTCCCTTCCCCGGGGTCTACGAGCCGCCGCACCAGGAGGCACCGCTTGGCGAGGGAGACCGGCCGCGGTGCCTCCGTTCCCTCTGACTCGGATCCCTGGGCCGGGAGAGGAGCGGCAGAAACCCCGAACCGCTTCGTCACGAAGAGTTCGGACTTGCATCGCTCGGCGAGGACCCCGATGTGGAATTCCAGCGGTTTTTTCGGTGCGTTTCGCCTTGGCGGAGACCCCTCTGGGAGCGCCCCTTTCTTGGCGTTCGCCATCGCCTTCTGCTTTCGCCTCTGCTTGTCCAGAAGCCTTCTGCGGTCGTCCACGGTTTCGAACTCGACCATGATGGAATCCATGGAGGACTCGCAGTAGACCATCCGCCGAATCCGCTCCGGCAGGCATTCCTCCACCAGGTCCCTCCCGCCCAAAAATCCCTTGGGAAGGTTTCGGAACAGCAGACACCGCCAGCAGAGCGCCTCGCGGCGCGGGCCTCGGTTGTCTCTCGCGGGAGAAAACGCCGCTTCTGCCGCCGCGCCCGGAACCTCGGCTTGCTTGGTGGTGCCCCTTTTGGGATGGCAATCTTCCTCGACTGGCTTCGCCGTGGTTTCCATCCTCCTGTTCTGTTGGCTTTTGCTACGCGATTATATGGACAAGAGGCAATCTGTGTGTTCGTCCTTCAATCTCATGAGCGTTGTTGCCACGCGGTTCGTCGTGGTTTTGTTTTGAAAACTGCAGGAATCTTCAACTAAGGAAATCAAAGTATCCGAAAGACCAGGAAATTCGTACGAGTAGGAAGCGTAGTACCGGTACGAGTAGTCGTACAAATTGTATTGTACAATACAATACAGTATTTTTTTTACCGTCTAGCATGTACAGGGTGGGTAATGAATACGAGGTACTTGTACAGCTGTACCGGTACGATAAAATACCATGATCCGGAATGGTCAACCAAATCAGTCAATCTGAACGGAAGCAGAAAACAGTTTTTAACGTAGTACTTCTGCGTCTCCGGTCTCCGGACGATACCAACGAAATTTCTCATTTTTCGATCTATCGTATAGCGTTGGCCAGCAGAGGTACGATAATATCGGGGATTTTTTGCTATCTAATTACCGTGTAATGACTCGTGGGATTAAAATTTGACTTGTACCAGGGCTACAGCGTGCACATGCAAGCGCGAAACTATTTGGTCGCACGGATGTGGGATACAAAAATTCAGCACGTGCCCGCTGTAAACTGCAGTACAAGTGAAATTTTTAATCCCACGAGTCATTACACGATAAAAAGATGGCAGAAAATCCCCGCACAGTACAAAAAACAAGTAGGGCAATAAGAGAGGTTCAACTCACTCGAACAGCTGTAACTTTTCGCCCAACGGACGCTTAAGTATGATAAGCACATGGTTGAAAAGAGAATTCAACGAGCTTTCTAATGGCGTGGGGGAGAACGGCGTACGTTGAATATTGATCGATATTCATGTACGAATATTCGTATTAAAAAATGTCCGATATTTTCGGCCGGAAACGCGTGGCCCACGCTATACGATAGTGACCAACTTGTATCTTCTTCGTTCTTTCCGAAAAAGGACGCGTCACAACCACAAGAGAGCCAATGATGTCGCACCGGATTTACCGAGGAGGTGCGTTCTTGGACTAAATTTAGTATTGCCCTATTTCGATTCCGACGAAAAAATGCATGATGCGATTTGGTACCACTTGTATGCTACCGTATGGTCGGACAGGATACGAGTAGTACGTACGGTACCAGTTAATTCGTAATAAAATTACACCTAAAATTAACACAGGAATTTTGGCCCACTACTACTGTAACTTCGGCAGACCAGTTCTCAGCCGCCAGAGCATCCCTAAGCATCCCAATGACCTGGATCTATAAGTAATTGTATCAACTTGGACTGGGCCTTAGTTGTTTTTTGATAGAGTTCTGGCCTATTTTCTAACCAGCAGGCGGTCATGTTGTTGTAAACCAGCCGTTTTTGGCCATACTGGCTGTTAATGGTGAATTGCCTCCCCCCAGGCCCCTGATCGTGTAACCATGACACACAGCACTCTTCTTAACACTATGACAAAGAATATCCCCAAAGGGGATCTCATTTGAGCTGGTTCTTCAGCACTTTTGATGGCATCACAAAACACTGTTTTGATTAACAACTTCAAAGCAACGACTGATTAAGAAGCAACCGATTAAGCAACCGATGAAGCAACCAATTCAACAAAAAACTTGGAATTTTCTCGCCCCTCAGTAAGTTACATATGTAAAACGCCTACTATGTAGATTTATTACAGTGGTACTAAATCTATGTATGTATCATACGTATGTAGGATTCCTACCTCAGTCCTACTAACTCTACGTATGTATGTACGTAGGATTCCTACCATGGTACTAAAACTACGTACATACGTAACATCTCAACCAAAAGTCACCTGATGGTGCTTCTTAGCTCTGCACACCTCACCCTGATAGTGATCTTTTAATTCACCCTGACAGTGATCTTTTGATTGTAAACTCAGAATTGGCCAGGGAGCCCTCCTTATCATCATAGCGTGGGCCTTGAGTTTCCGGTCAACCCGTGCACTCCTTATAGCCGTTTTGCAATACGTGATAGTGTTGTTATTCTTCCAACAACAAAATTCCTTGCTTCATGGGACCTGTTTCAAAAATTTATTTGGCACCAAATACAACTCCTTAGACAAAGACAGTAGTAGGTGGGTGTACTAATTTGATAGTGCTCTTTGCACTCGTCCAACTCTCATAAAGATCTGATGCTTGGTTATGAAGATGCAGCTCTCTCCATGGCCAGTGCTGAAAATTAACAAATTTGGGTCATTTTGCCCCATTCAATAATGCAGTAGTAGCTAAGTGATTTTAGAAGCAACACAAATGGCATTCAATGATCTTATTAAACAGACAAAGAGATTCATAATGGTTCTCTTCTTTGTGCTCATAGGTACTCTGGTTGTGAAGTTATCAGTCTCACCATGGTGAAGATAGTGTTTGAATAAATCAGTTTGAGTAAAATTACTTTTTTTCCTGTAGTGCGTGGTAGACTTTTTACGGTTAACGCATTCTATATTGAATACACAGCTATTCATGGTGTCATTTTAGAGCAGTGAACTTGCAGTCAGTTCTCCAATAATCCTTCTTTKAGAAAGATTTGCAAATTGTTTCTTCCTGCTTTGAATGTACCATTCATCCATATCACCTTTCTTGTTGCAAGATATATTATGATTTTGTAATTGATACCAGCAGCTTTGTTGAATTTGTGACCAAAGTAATCAGAATCTTGGAAATATATTTCATGAACCCCTCCAAGAAACAGATAAACTTGTTGTTCGTCTTTTGCAGATCCTTATACTAAATTGTGCACAGCACTGCAGGACGAGGCACCAAAATTGATGCTGAATCTTTGGAGATTCTTCTTTTTGCCACATCAATTGATTTCTTGCTAATCTGAATGATTAGCAAGGATCAGGAGTCCATTAGCTAGCATTTTGTCTGTAGTGACAACATGAGTTGGAGYAGTGTTTTCCATTTGGAAAGGTTCAGATATGATAACTAATTTGTAGCTAGATGGCAAAACTTCCTACAAGGAAGCTAGTGATGTTCACCAATGGTACTACATTCTTGAAAGGTAATTGTTGTCATGGATAATAAGAAAGTGATTAATGTCAACAACAATTGATTATCACATCCAAGGAAAATGAATATGATGACTACTAATTTGTAGCTAGTCAATGCAATTTGCAAGAAATAAGCTACAGGTGATGTTCATAGATGATGCATTTAAGAAAGCTTTTTGTCATCACGGATGATTGAAAAGTGATATGTTGTTCAAGGAAAATGAATGTCAACAACAATTAATGAATTTGAGTATAAGTACTACTATTGTCATAGAGTAGTACAGTACAGATCAAAAAGGCCAATGTAACCTAAACAGAACCATTGAGATTAAAAAGATTTTTGATTTATTCTTGGGTTATTTTGTGCTTTTTGTTTCCTAAAAATAGTAACCCATGTTTTTGATAAGTGTTTTTTTTTTCAGCAAAAAATAACCCACAAATTATAGGGGGCAAATATGGAAAAGGGGATATGAATGGGATGTGCATACACTCCATGAGCTTTGGAAGTTTGATTCATGTGCCCAATAAATTATTCATGCATGCAACAAGATTGCAAGGCTTCAAACTTCACTCACACTGTGTGGGTACCAGAGGGCCCATTAGTACTACTAGTACCATGAAAAAATTTAGTAGCTAGCAAGAAAAAATTTAGTAGCTAGCAATATAGTTTGAGTTCTCCAAGAACAAGAAAAATAGTATGGGTGGCAGCAGCACCAGTAGGAGCCAAAAATACAACCAAAGTTGTTAAACAACAACATGAAATTAGTAGTGCTGAAGTGGTGGAACCATCACTTCATTGCTGGTATTCTTGGACCTACTACCAGTATGTAGTACTGTCATCACAAGAAATTTAAACTTAAAATGAAACTTTTTATCACCTAGTAGTAGTATTTCTACTAGTAGGTAGTGGCTTGATGAGTACCAGAGAGCCAGTCCTTCTCTTATCTGGCAGTAATGAGGGACAAGCAAAGGGGCAAGCAAAGGTAATTGAGCGGTTTGGCCTACTCAGTAGAGGCAAAATCACCTGATCTAATAACAAAAAACATGTTGCATCCTGCAGGAAGGAGGTTCACCAGTACAAATCCCCCATTTCTGAGTTCAGGTTGCCTTTTCCTGTGGTGGCTACTATTGTGGTTAAAACAAAGCCACTAATCAAGCATTTTGCAGTTGTACTGTGCAGAAACTTGAATGTGAAATCTACAGTAGGGAAGGAGGAGGCACATATGATATAAGAAGGGCCATCCCATACTAGTGTCAAGCTAAGATCCTGATACTGACAAAGTTGTATGGTGTACTGGTAGTGCTACTGGTAGTAGTACAACATGGGGAGGGGAACCAACAGGGGTAGACCATTACTACTAGTAGTATGCTTAACAATGGCACCCTGTTTTCTGGTCTACTTTCTATCCCCATGTTGATCTCAGTATTTGGATAGAATTATTGTAAACTCTACTCTCAATTTGGCACTATTAGTAGTACTAGTAGGTGACCCTTGTTGGAGCAATCTCTCTCTTAAATATTTTTTTCTGTCAAGTGATGCTGATGCTACAATAATAGTAGATTCTAGCATTAGTAAAAAAAGAAGGAGAAGAGCACTGGTTACACTTCTTGGACCTCGCCACTCGTGGTTTTCTTCGTCAAAGAGGAACTTTGCCGCGAAAAGCCACTTAGAACTTATAGGTTCCTGTTCTTGTCATGGTATTGCGCCTTTCTCCTCTTTCGAAAAATATCAACATAATAATAATATAATACTTCGTATTTCAAAACATCTACTTGTCGCACCTTCAGTCTACTTCTATTGACATCACGCATCTGCTAATTTATTAAGAATCATTATGTCCCAGATTCAAGATGCATCAACTCAACCTCAGGCAAATGTTATCACATAGTTTCCAGCAGCAACTGGGGAGTAGTCGATAAGATATGGAGGGTTGATTTGCGTCTTTGGAAGGTCATATTGTAGACGATGAAAGTGATGGCTATCGAAAAGGCGCCATCCATGGTGAAATCGATTGTCTACTTTTCATTTAAGAGTTGTCCAGCAACGACAGGTTTATCCTGGTGTCTCTTTTTCAAGATGTTCGGAAGACTATCTCACCAACAAATGAAAGACTACTTCCATGTCGAAAGAATACAAAGTGACGGGTGGGTAGGATTGAATGAAATGGTGTCTAGGCGGGACACTCAAACGGAGAGGAGTATGAGTACCCGTACTGGGACGTCGTCGAAGATACTCCTTGTGAGTCGCAACAAGTCAAATCCTCCTCGTTGCAACAAGTGCAGCAGTCGCATTCTATTAGTGCGGATTTCTCTTTTCCAGAACAGCCGCCGCACGTTGACCTTATGAAATCAATTTGGGGGTTATTGTACTCGCTGTGATCGCAAAATCCATTTAGCGACCCCCAGAGTCGTAAATTGTTTTCAAGCGATAAACGTCGGATAGATGGAATACGGGAAAGATTGGGAATAGGACCGCTCAAACAGTTGCTGTTCACATCAAATATTTCAAGAGCCTTGAACTCCTCAAAGGAGGAAGGGATTGTCCCCGAAAGCATACCCTCACCGAGGCTAATTTCCATAATGGTATCGGAGAAGTGGCGTATTTCGGGGGGGATCGTGCCCGATAAATTGTTCCCCTCTGCAAGTTGGTTCGCACGGCAATATCATTGTTTCAACCTGTTGTGAGAAGGATATATTTCAAATCAACGAGAACCGGGTAGATCCCTCCAAAACGACGAAACCAACGACTGGTACTTACCTATCTTGATCGTTTCTACTTGGCCCAACTTGTTGCAAATGACACCAGTGATAACGAAAGATTCCAATTGGTTTCCACGATCGACAGTCTTTACTGCGGACCAATCACACACGTCCCGATCTGAAAGAAAGGATAACTGGTTTATCCATTCCTGGCCATTTGTACTAAAGTACAGCAAAGTTACAATATAGCGCTGGCGAATCTTGAATTCATCGAAGGAATACCTTGAAAAATAATCATCTGTAACGAGCCAATTCAGTGCAGTCAAACGATCTGGTGAGAATTCAGTACTATTTTTGTCGAAGACACCGTCTCCATTCAGCGGAGCAAGGATTGCACGCAGTTCTTTTACTCGAGAACTTTCCGTCGAATGTATCGTCGTCTCATTTATGACCTCGTTTGTTTCGTCTACCTCTGATTCCTTGGTAAGAAGTATGGCAAGCGTTATCACCACTATTAATGTAACAGCAATTGCTATCAACCACCAACACTTCTTCAATCTCTTTAGAGGGTTCGCAGTGCTATTCTGATCAACAAGTTTTGCCTCAAATACGTGCTCCTCTACGCGCACGGCTCGCACAACCATGCCCTCTTCCGTGTCACGATCCATCTGTTCCTGTAGTGGTGGTGTTGCTTCCGAGATAGCAATTCTGTCATCAGTATTGTGTCCATACGTTGCAATGGAATCGCTGTAGCTACCAAAAGATGCCGATCTTCTTCGTTCCAATGATTCAAACAGTGGATTTTCGATTGCAAAGGCTCCCGGCATGGATGGGATTTGGTTGGAATTAATTTCAGAAGCGGAATGCGCCTGTGGCAACGAAGAGGACGTGCATTCTTGAGAAGAACAACCATCGTTTGTGGCTGAGCTTGTCGAAACACGGTCTCTTTTTACTAAGCGAACATCGGGAGGATCCGATTCCCCAAGCTTTTCTGATTTTGAGCTCGTAGAAGCGTCACTCTTAAAGTGCGCTTTTGGATATGGTTTCTTTTCTTCATTTATACTTTCGTCTGCGTCTGATCCTTCATTCGAGGCTTCATCGGGATCCAATCGAGTCATGTTATTGGGAAGTGGTTCGTCTTCTTCAGCTTCAGCGTCGGCCTCCGACACCGATAGAACGGATTCAGGAATGTCACTTCCACGAGATTCAATGCTTAGATTGGATGACAAAAGACATCCATCTACACTTGACATGACGTCGTTGGACATGTTTGAAACCTTTTCACTTTTCAGAAGACAGAAAATAAGGGTGTAACGAGTCGTACCATGGGAAGTTGTGTTGGATTTGCTTTACGATCGTGTTTTTCTCTATTTTGAGAGCTGTTAAAAACATCCCCTCACAACACAAAGCAAGTTGTAGTACGAACTCGTAGCTATCATGATCCCACTATTATCATTCTACTATGGAAATAATGATTCGTTACTGTAAGTACGGTATGGAAATAAATACATAACGAATGAGATTGGTCGAATAAGAATTAATATAAGTAAAATGGTTTGAATGAATAAAATATATGCCCTTAAGGAGGACACACTAAATTTTATCTAATAGTAAAGTTGTGGAACAATTTTTGAATTATACTATCAATTGTGGTGTAGAAACAGAAGTCGTTGTTGTATGATTATCGCATTCCTTGGGGAGGAATTTAGTACTTGTAGTAGTTTGTTAATATGATTCGACGATATCTTCTTCGTACATCTCTTTTTACAAAATAATCAACAGTATTTCACTTATCTAATTCCTAGACGGAGGAATTACCTTAAGACAGCGCTGTAAGTTTTAAGAGTCATTTAACAGAAGATGTGATTAAAGCTCCCAACATTTACGAATTTCCAAGAACAATTTTTTTTATAGCCTAATCAATGAAAGAAGAATATGTTCAAAAGTATAACTTGACAAATCATATTTTCTTAAATGTAGAGAGGAAGCTTTTGTTAATAATAATATATAAAAATGAATGACCGTTCAAAGGTCTAAGTCAAGCAGTTGTTGTCTAATCATATTTCGTAAATGTAGATAGGATGCTTTTGTTGTACTAGTAACAATGAATGACCGAACCGTACTAAGGTCTCCAATACTACCGGTACGAGTTTCGTAACAATTGAAACCAGACTCCGCCAGAGAGCAAAAAGTAAAAATTTCAAGTTCTAAACTTCGATTATTTTCTTCAAAATGTCCCGGGGACGATCATCATTGAAGATTTTACCACGTACGTTTGCTACTAGACCCGTTACTGGAATGGAATTAGTAGACGCCACGTGAGACACTACTTAGACCCATTTGAACAGTCCCACAAACTAATTATGAAATTCGATACTCAAGGGGGGGGCTGGGAAATTTGAAAAAATTTCTGGTAGCGCGGCATATATTATGGTAGCGTTTCTGGTAGCATTTCTGGTAGCATTTATGGTAACAATCTGGTAGCGTTTCTGGTAGCAATCTGGTAGGAATGATGGTAGACTGGTAATTTACCAGGATTGCTACCATAAATTCTACCAGATTCTGGTAACTGTTCTGGTAACGGTTGTGGTAAACACTTATTTCACATAAAAGTTAGCATAAATAAAAGGATTTTTTGCTCCGGGACTGCTGTTTAAAATGAACTAAACTCTTCTACTACTAAAGGACTGCTTCACAGGATTGCTCATTCGTAAGCAGCAGCAGCAGCAGCAGCAGCAGCACAATAACAACAAGCAACAGTGTTAACAACAGTGAGCAGCATGGTATAACAATAAGGCGACGTTTGGGGCTCCGATGCCCTCATAATTCAAAATGGCAAGAGCTGGCTCATGCTCCTCAAAGAAAGGCAAGCGTCAGGAAGAGCAGAGTCGGAATCCGGAACCGATATACCAGAAACTAGAGCTGTCAAAGCAAATCGCTTGCTATAACTACTGGATCTATTTGAGAACAGACGGGAAACAAGGCTGGGATCCTAGCAACAGGCCTTCTTCTATTTACAACTACAGAAGCTCAGCTTACATCCAAAAGAACATAAAAAAATCGAGTTGGCCCAAGATTGGGAAGGTACGTCACCATCTGCCTGTCCGTTCCTTTATAACCGGTGCCTGTGCCTCGTTGCTCACGCTGCTGTTTAGAGTATGGCAGCACTTGCCCAAGATCTACAGAACCGAGGAATTAATCTTATTGATCCATACAAAGAAGTAGAAGCAAAGCTTGCAGCAATTGCCAGAGCGAAGAACAAGGAGGAAGAGGAACAAGAAGCAGAGGTAACGTTCGAAGAATCTGAAGAAGAGGAATAAGAGGAAGAGGAACACAACAACATGCCTAGAAAAAGACAACCGGCAACAACAGATGAAATGCTTTCAGAGCTTGCTGGAAGGAGTATGTCTATCAGCAAGAAGAAGGAGACTACCCCTGACAAAGACACGCAGTGGGTTAGCGGATCTCTCATGTATC
Organism: Pseudo-nitzschia multistriata; assembly: GCA_900660405.1. Taxonomy (NCBI): domain Eukaryota; phylum Bacillariophyta; class Bacillariophyceae; order Bacillariales; family Bacillariaceae; genus Pseudo-nitzschia; species Pseudo-nitzschia multistriata. Next base: position 1,939 of record CAACVS010000228.1, on the reverse strand, counting down.
CAGCTCTTTCCGGAAGATGGACAACCTTTGACCATCAAACTGATGATATGGTAGACTTTGTTTTGATTAGACTGCTTATCCACACTGGTGCCTGAGAATCAGACTTTGTTCTTCAATGGGTTAATGCACATACCTTCAGTGTTCGCTGCAAGTGGCCTGATTTCATGAGAAGTTGCATGACACAGGTTGATTTAGATATGTCGACAGATGCAAAAGGAACTGCTTATCCAACCTTTGATAGAACTCATGGCCTCTGGACTAGCATGGGAATCGAAGCAAAGAATCTCAAAGAACGTGATGGATGCATCTGGTCTGAAGGCTTTCTTAAGTTTCGAAACAGGATGGATACTTATATCTATGCTGCAGATGTCCTTGTTGCTCCTATTCAGGTTGGAGGGGGGAAGTCTGCTGATGCAATGATCCTTCAGCTCAAGTTCAAGGAAATGGAAGAAGAGGATGACAAAGGACCAGCTATCTTCCAGTCTCCTATCAATACCAAGAGAGGTGGTAGTATAAAGATGGGTAAGTCTCCCCCCTCCCCAATCACTAGTAGCACTACTCCACCACGTCCTCTGTGTCCCCGTCCTCCGCGTCTGCGTCCTAAACCAGCAGACAACGAGGAGGAGAACAACCAGCACCGGAGGAAGAAGCCGAGAACAAATAACCCATCTGCTAACAATTCACCTTTGTTGACACCTTTGCCACCTTCTCCTGCTGGTAGTATGAGCACAAACAGCCAACGTTTCGATAGTGACGAACTCATGCAACAAATGGAAGAAAGCACTGAATCTTTCCACTCTTTTGATTCCTCGGTTGCTTCCTCCTCTGGAATTGATCCAATCAGTGCATTCTATGATGCCGAGTCACACCTAAATGATATTGAGAAGTTTCTCAAAGAACAAAATTAGCGTTTATTTCCATGGCGCACAGCAATAAAGCATAGTAAAGAACAAGCTTAACAATGAACAGTTGCTCTCTAGCAAGAATGGACGCAGCAGCAGTAGTTGCTGTAATGAACTAGAGCAATCCGTCAAAGACCAGCTTCATAGCTGGCATGCTTGCTCTGGGGACTAGAATTTTCAATCCCACCATGGAGTGAGTTTCAAGTAGCATTAGTAGCTCTCCTGCACTGCTGGTGGTACTACTACTACTACTACTACGTCACAAAAAGTGTTCGCAAGCAGTAGCGACCACTCGCAACCTTTTTTTTAAAAATACACACCTTTTTTTTTCACGCGCCCACTGAACCTCACGCATGGCATGGTTTTGGTCGCGTTCAAACATAACCGTGGTTGCGAGGGTTGCGAATGGTTGTTATGGAAAACCAGTTTTATTTCTGTTCTGAGGTAGAAGCAACCCTGAGTCCCACCACTGTTATGTTCACCATTGTGTTGCCAGAAATTGGTCACAATTAAAAAACACGTTGGACCGTATTCCTATGCTTTCACCAAAATCCAAGTAGTCCACGGTGCCAGCCTCTTCTCTCTACCGTGTCGCCATTGTATTCATCATGATTAGAATTAAACGACGACGTTGTGTCTTGTGTGCGTATTGAACCCATTCACACATTCACTATTTGAAATCCAATCAAAACAATCGTGTTTGTAATCCGTTGTTTTACAAACAAGCAATATTTCACAATTTACAACAACACATTACCGCTGGTCATCCATTCTTCACTGCCATTCTCATCATATTTGTTTGTTAGTACAGCACCGCAACAATGAAGTCATCGGAACCCAWGAATTCTTCACGTTTGCCACCTGAGCCCATCGATCTATCGAGRCGGAAGATCTTCCTCAAAAAGCTTTGCTCCTCCACGCATAAGGATCTTATCTCCTTATGTGACATGGACAAGAAGCTTGAGGAACACAAGAGCAAAATAGACAGGATCTTCAACACTCATCTAGAAAAACTAAATCAGGGCAATATCCAGGAC
>CAACVS010000227.1:54887-70469 GCA_900660405.1 Pseudo-nitzschia multistriata | reverse complement strand
GGGACTCATGATTGGATCCACGAGTGATCCTCTGTACTGTTCCTACGGTACTCGTTGCAAAAATCGAAAAATCGAAGATCTATTTGTACAGAAAGAATGTAAAACGTCGATCATAGTGCACGTTGCAAATCAATTGAAACAATGAGGTTTCACAGGGTATTCCCAAGAAAGTTAGCAGCGTATTCTATGAGTAGAAATGAGTGCTGTGGTTTTTGCTTCAATTTAATGTCCTGAATGCTCTGCTTAAAAGTCTGAAAGTTAGCAGGGCAGGTGCAGGAGGCGTCCTCTTCTTCCTCTTTTTTAGATCCCTTCTTCCTTTTTTATCCTGAATGAAGAATGTCGATAATACTAGGACTTGCGTAGGCCCATGCGATAAATTTAACATTAAGATTTGGAACGCCCCGTGAAACAGTTTCAATTGATCCGCAACGCGTAGTATCGAAGGGTACTACGGTACGTACAGTAGGATTTACGAAAATTGATCGTTCTTCTTAGCTCTCGTTCTTGAACACACGACTGACTCTTGAAAGGAGGGCGCGATTGAACGTGTATGATACGCTATTGGTCATGAGTAGTACTGTTAATAGTTGTAGAAATATCTGCTAGTACAGTAATAATGTACGATAGAGTACGTACGGTACGTACAGTAAATCAATTTTCGGATGATACAAGATTGTCACAGACACTGTAACACAAATAGCGGTTCGTCGTAACTAATAGTACGACCACAGGAATGCTGCATCTGCGGAAGCAAATCGAGCGCACGGTACAAAAATAACACACCAGGAGGTACAAAAGCACTCCCCACTACGCTCGGTAGTCCGGTACCCATAATCCAAGAACATCAGGAATACTTCTGATACGGGTACCGTATCATCATTTATCACGTATCTTTCTGCACCGTACCTCGATAGCAGAAGAAGACAACGATACCACAAATATATCATGGCGTCTATTTCAGTGACTTTAGATTCCAATTCTTCTAATCCTTGGGTTCCAGAATCTCCCACTTTCGATAACGAGCAGGACTTCTACGATTATTTGAATGCAAGTAATGAAATCAGAGATAGGGACCGTCCGCCGGTTTCAGAGATCTGCATGAAACAAATCTTTGAAGACAGCCATGACGGCATCGATTTCCCACCTTTCCAAAATACACGACCCATCGTTTCTGCACACTCGAAAATCTGGAGGGCTGGACACAGCAACAACATCTTGACCCTGCTCACAGGAACCCCGGAGGATGTGAAGTCATACTTTATTGGGCTATTGGTGTCTTCCATCACTGTGTTGATAGTATTTCTGACGTGGATGATTCTGTTGATCACACTCAAAGGATTAGGGAGCGACAGAGCAGGGTTCCTCGCCGGAAAACGGTCCAAGCTCCCACCAAAACCGGTAGGAGAAGGGTTGCCATCGACAGAACCGCAACCTGTCGCTGATTTGAAACCTGAAGAAGAAATTGGTACTGTGGAGGCGGCACCGGAATCAGCCGAAGAGGATGGCAACAATGGCAATGGCGAAAGCAGCAGCAACGTCGACATTAAAAACGAGGACGGAAACATGATCGATTCGGATCATTTGACGTCCTCATCTAAAAGAGATTCAAGGGAAACAAAAAGAAATGTGTTGCTGTCAAAGAACGAATGGAACGAGGTCTACTCGACCAAGAAAAAAGAAGAACGTTGGATGAAAATAGTGGTCGTATTCGCCTGTCTGATGGTAATTTTTATGTCCATTGTAATGGCAGCAAAAGGCGTCCAGAGTCTCAAAGGAAGTCTAGACGATGGAAAGGCTAGCATTAGCTACGCGGAAAAATTGTTAGACAACGCCCAAGGAGTCGTCAACGAGCTAACAAACGGACTTGGAGAATTCCAGACGGATTTTTTGGACTTGCTCGAGCGATCAAATACAGGAATGTGTCCTCGATTAAAACCAGAGGGACTGTGTGAATCTTTGTTGGAAGTTGACAGTTGCGATTTCACAATCGAAGTTGACATCGATCAGGATATCGTAATTGATAAACTCGACGTGAATACAACGGTAGACTTTAATTACAGTCATTCTGTCGATGTTTCGAAGCTGTCCGAAAGCATTAAAGACAAGATAGGAATTGACGGGACACTTGATCTGCGAGAGATTTTGTTTCCAAGCGCTCAAAATGTTTATGAGGATCTGGTTGGAGCCTTCTCGAAAGACTGGCTTTTCCTTGATAAAATGCGTGATTTTTCGGATACCATCGGCTCGGTGTCAACACTCGCCACCGAAACAGAAGAGCAAATCAATGCAATTAATTGGGTATTTTACATTGCAGTCATCTTTGACGTTATCGTGGGTCTATTGGCAGTTTGCATGATCATACACATCTTGGCAGGTGACAGATTGCCGCTTTCTCTCAAATGCTTCCAAAGGCGATGTCTCTTTCCCTTTTTTATCGCATGCGTCTCCATAGCATTTATCTTTGCTATTGCATTTTTGATAGGTACGTTATACATTAGTATCTCAATCTCGAAATACTCGTCTTTTTCTTTGACGGAAACACTAACTTCACATTCCTTGTACTTCCTCTTTCCCCAGCTAGTATGGCTCTTTCTGACTCGTGAGTTCAAATTGATTTCAGAACGGAATTCGTATGTAAACATAGCGGAAACAATTATCTGACGCTAATTTTTCTTCTGTTTCATTTTCAAAATTAAAGATGCGCGAATGGTCCCAGCGACCGCATTTTGTCAGTGGCTCAATACTATATGGGTGATAGATTAGCCGCTGATTATGTTACAGACATCATCAAAGAATGGTTCTCTCGTGAGTATCTCCGTACCTACTTGATTTCACAGAAAAATTGAATGTGAACGAAAACAAATAATTTTTTGCTATATCTTTTCTTGTTTCATGTGTTTTATGGATTAAAAATATTCTCACCGCGATTCCTTCCAAATAATTTTCAACACGATAGAGTGTGATGTACAACCCCCATCCATGCAACACGACCAGTCGTTTCTTGACGGCGCGCAAAAGATATTCGAGGATTTTGATGTGGCAATACAAAATATCGCGGGTAGTGTCACAGACTTCTGCGGAACGACAGATCAGTATCTATTCGGTGACATGATCTCAACGACCTTTAAATATCTCTGCGGTGTGACAGGGTTACTTGTGGATCTTCGTAAGGCATTTCGATGTAGCACATGGATGCCTCTATATTACAATACTCGTGAGTGCATTTTCGTCCCATTACTTTAATCCATTGTTGTAATTGTCGGACTAAACACACTGAAAATTTGTGCTTCTCACTCCTTGAACTAATTTGCCATTCCGCTTTACCAGTTTATAACGCTGTTTGTTACAATGCAATTGATGGGCTTTGGAGTATAGCAGCAACTCAATTTACGACTGTGCTTATGACATGCATCATTTTGACGTTCAGGGCCGTTTTCTTCGATCTTGAGATCGTTGAAAGTGGTACTGATACAGGCGAGGAACCTGCTGCGCTTTCTTCTCCAGGAGATGATTCGAAGAACAACATTGAGACTGAGACGAAGGACGATAGGGACATCGAAGTCAAAGCAGGGTAGTAGGTCTGCAGCGGACATACAGCAAGGAGGAGTTCCTCTACAGACATTTAACGTGTCTTTTAATCTCTTTTTTTTCTTCGTTGAACGATACAAAGTGAGCAAAATTTGATTCCTGTTAATGCAACAATAAACCTTCGTTCTAAAGGATGTTGCTACCAACAGAATTATCGTCTTCATGGATTCAAAAAATTGATATTTTGCCATCCCGAGCAATTTGGTTTCATTCATTTTACATCAATAAAAAAATCCTTGATTGTTATACCTTACTGCAACAAGTTTTCATTCATCAATCTACTGAGTGTATGAATTCTGTTTTTGATTTCATCAGTCGAGATACTGATTGTTTTGTAATTTGAAGGTCCTGGAGATTTCAGATGGATTTTCTCGCGCTTGTTGTAGCTTCTGGATTGTTTTTAGAATCAGAGCATCGTTTCTTCTGGAAGAATACTTGTCGGGTATCTGCGATTCTGTACTCCCGAGAATGCATTCGCTAGCATTTCTCGGCAACTTCGGTTTCAGACGCATTTTTTCGTTTTTTATTAGCGCACGTGAATTGATGTCGTTGTCACGAACCAAACGCATCAGAGTTACCAACCTATTCAACCGTTCGTTTGCACAACACAACCCTTCTTCAACCATATTTGTCAACGAAAAGTTCTCTTTTGAGCTTGTTGGATGGATTGTGTTGTTGTTTTCTTGTTGATATCTTAATGGCGATTGTAAGTTTGGGCATCAAAAACAATACTTGCTTTCTCCTTCTTGGCGAAACAAAGTTAGCCAACTTTCATGCTGAAGATGCAAAATTAAACATTGAACACTACTGATTCGATACATTTTCTTCGGGCTCTTGTAGCTGCAAAATATTTTGTATTCAGTACAGTACGAGAGAAATCACTGGAAAAAATATGATACGTGACATCACCGTCTACTTCTTCGTAACAAGAAACTCTTTTCACAATTTGCTATTTTCATTTTTTCATTTGTCTGATAGTTTTTATTTGTCCGATGTGCGACGGTGAGTAAGATTTTTTGTTACACCTTCCTCGCTGTCTCTTTGTGTGATTGGTCATAGCGCAAAACCTTACTTTTATTTTTAGCTTTCAATCAAACTTAAAAATAAGAAGAAGAAGAATGCTATTATCCAAAAAATTTGTTCTCTTACAGTAAAAAAAGGCCGCCCTATCGAACGCACACTCCTAGCAAAAACACGTGCGTCAAAAATAAAAATTATGAAGGTAACCATAAATTCTGCAGATTGAATCTTGACGACACCAACAGAAAAAAATCAAGATAAATAGCTGTATCAGAATGATAAAAAAATCTTTCTATACCTCCGAGGCCACAGTACGATTCTGGTGGTATCAACAAAACGATATCAATTCTTTGGAGAAGCTAGACCCGAATTTGATAGGCTCTCTAGTGCCGAATGATTTACGTGTTTACAATAAAGAGTGAGCTTATTCACTATCTACTCGTGAATTAGGGTCACAACGCGTTGCAAAATCGGGATTGCCCTGCGGCGCGCTTTCAACAACGATGGTAAGGTTGGGGAAAATGACATAATGTTGCATGTAAGCAAATTTGCATGCGAGTACCGTAAAACAATAATCCATGTAACTTCTGAATGACAAGCTCTTCGGCCTTTGAATGTACTCAAAATACAGCTGATCAAGTTCATTCTCCTATCAACGTCTTTTGCTGGAGGTGCTGCTAATCATGAGAAAGATTAGTGTACAATTTATGATTTTAATGACAATTGGTGCTATGACGACAAATTTTTCGGGAAGAATCGCTCTACAAGGTACTGAATTTGTGTCTGCCTCGATTTATCCTTTTATATGCAACTCATTTCCCAGGGCTTGTCCAATGATACCTGGGTTGTTGTGATTGTGAATCAGATAAAAAAAGCTACTAATCAAATCAATACTTATTTAGTTGCTACGAACTTCATGATACATATACGAGCTGAAAATTGAGTTTTCGTCAATAATACAACCAGTTCTTCTTCCTAGCATATCTCTCACCACTCTGCTATCATTTTCTCTGCTTTTCATTTATGTCTTTTTCCACGGATCGACATTGTGTTTTTTGAACGTGTCTGAGTATCGAAAAGTCTGCCCATCTAGGTGCTATGGCCTGGAAACATCTCCAAGCCTTCACATGCCGAGGAGAGCCATAATCTCGTTCACCCAAAGCTACAGCTTCTAACAAGTCATGAACTGCTTTTTGCAGAGGGATTGCTGCCCACGAGTGAGTCTTCATGGGTGGATTCTCAGCACCCATTCGTGAGATATGAATATTACAGTTTTGGTGGTGAATATTTTTCCCTATGAGTTCAGGAAAGGATGCATAACAAATTTTAGGAGCTCTGCGTTCGGTATAATTGCTGTTGAGTTCCATCCGAATTGAATCACAGAAGCCCTTGAGCGCGTGTTGAGTCGCACCGTACACACTTTTGTATGGTGAGGCGATCAACCCAGAGGTACTTGACAAAATCACAATTCTCGAGTCGGATGTTTTTGGGATGTGTTTCAAGGCATAGTGCAGTGTCGTGAGACAACCGATGGTATTCCCCTTCACCATGTCCTCGATTTCGTGAACGTCAATGATTTCCTCGAAAAGACACCCGTGGGATTTATTTTCTCCATTGAGAATTACAACATCAAATGTTTCGTTGAAGTCCTCTGCAGCTTGTTGTAAAGTCTGCTCGGCACTATCGGCTTTTGACAAATCAGCGGAATAGGATCTCACATTTGAAGAACCCAATTGGTGGCATTCTTCGACCAACCAATCTAAATCATCTTCCACGGACGTAGATGAATGAGATATCAAAATGAGGTTTGCACCCTGAGCAGCGTATTGCCTTGCTGTTTCTGCTGCTAGAGGTGACCTGGCACCCGTCACAACCACGGTTTTGCGGCGGGCAGACCATTGCTTTGAAAATGTTCGAGACCACAAGAACGATACGAGGTATTGCGGAAATGATAATACCAGCAATAGATTAAAAACCAAGAAATCGTACAGCAATGTATTGATCGTCGTATATTGTGGTTCTTCGGTGTCTGTTTCATTCGTCAGTGCGGAAGCTCTTGCTTCTTTCCGTTGTTTCTTTTCTTCGTTTTTCTGCTGTCGCCTTTTTCGCTCTTTCTCGTGCTCTTCGCGTTTCTTTTGCCTTCGCTCGTGAATTCTCTTCGAGTGGACATCTTTTGCTAGCTTGTGCGAACGACTCCCGTACCTACTATTCGAAGGTGAGGCGGGAATAATCTGGGGTGATCTGTGGGACTCTTGAAGGTTTCCACCAGAAATTTCGGTTTGACGACGGCTCGCGGTTGACATCATTGAAATTATCGATTCTGATTGTATTGATGAAACAGACCGATTGGAGCTGGACCGACGCAGTCGTGGTCGCAACGACATTCGTGCAGCCTCAACAGCGGACGAAGGGGTTGGCCGGCAATCAAACGGTGATTCAACCAACGACCTGAAAGATGGTGGATGAAATTGGGATTTCGATCGCACTGACATCACTGCCGGATCTTCTACAATTTCAGATGTGTCTAGAATCGCATCCATAAATTCATTGTTATCGTTCTTCCTGTCACTTTTCTTCTGGTCCAGAGGTGGCACTGACAGTGTTCTTTGTTTTCTTTTGCTGTCCGACATCGTAGGCGGCACAGAAGATGATCTACTCGTAGAGGATTTCGACTTGTTGTCATTCACTTTTTTTCTAGTGGACACGCCTCGGATTTTGGACTTCGTTCTTGATATTCTCGATTGAGATGAAGCTGTTGACGAAGTGGGAACGGTGGGAGCGGTGGATCCTGTCCTAGTTGAATGAGCGGATCGTCGAGATGCAACAGAAGACGAACGCCTGAGGCTCTTCCGATCGCTACTCGGACGTCCGCTTCTTCCACGTGTCTTCGACACACTGCTTTGATCACCTGCTCGACGGGTCTTTGATCTGGCTCTCGAGGAAGAAGCATCATGTTTCGGAGTGGAAGGAGCATCATCTCGGCTCGAGACGCCATCCCGCAAATCACTGCTGCGGATAGCCTTAGGCTTAGTAGGGAGGTGATCGAGCCCGGTCGTGGTAGTTTTGTCATCGGCTTCGTCGTTCCTCTCCTCGTCGGGATCGATGGGACTTGCTTCGATTCCCTCCTGGCTCTTGCGAGTGTCGTTGTTGTCAAGAAGCAAAATTTTTGTTTCCTTCTGATCTTTGCCGGTTGAAATCGTAACAGTTGCACGATTCAACTTTTTTTTGTATTGAGGGCGTGACGTGTAACGCACGTTGTTGTAATTCCCTGTTCGGCTTCGCTGCATTTGCTGGTTCTGTCGATGATGGGTCGGCTTGACATCCGATCGTCCGAGGTCGGACGGTGCCCAGGTCGGTTCCGTCAAGCTACTCATTGCAGTTTGAAGTTCCGCCTCGTTGAAGGCTTGGTTGTAGGTATCATTTGGATGTGAATAGTTTCGGATCGTTTGTCCGCCAATATCTGCGGATGGTTGCCGTGATTGGGGGTCTCTTGACAAAGAACGATGCCTTCGATGCTGCTGGTTCATGGCATTTCGGTTTTGCATGGACTTGCTGCGAGCTCGAGCCGTTTTGAGTTGGATTATTTCGGCTTTCGATGGGTCTTCGCTATCATTAGCCAAAGATATCCCACTGCTACTTGCTCGTTTTAACGACCCGCGGGTGAACTTTTTTGTTATCATAGGCATTCTGACGATGTGTGACTATCAATTCTCTTGTATTGTAGCGACTGATGTTTGCTTGCCTGTGGATATTAGTTTTGGAATCGAAAGTGTTATTAATAATCCATGACTTTAACTCGAATRCGAGAAGGAAGAAGACAGTGGGGGGAAGTACAGTAGGTGATACCCGAGAAAACTAAAAATCGGTTACTTGGCAAGTCCGGATGCGAGATAGAGAGTGTGCGTCGGAACTGAATCTGTGASTTCATCGAAGTTGTGGGGCCAATCCGCGATAAATCAGTCGTATGTAATCAATCGATACATCGCCTATTTTAAATCATTTAATGCGATGATTTCGGTTGAAAACAAATATGATGAAAGACGCGACCTCTAGCATGCTGAGGTACGATACTGTGCAATGACATACTCTTAGTACGAGTACCTACAGTACATTGCTTCCTTGGAGGCCGCATCATTTATCATTTACAGTAAGTACGAGTTCTCACTACGCCTTGCGGATCAATTGAAACTATGTTCACAGGGCGTTCCCAATCTTAATTTAACATTCCAAATGTTAGAAATAACATTCCAAATGTTAATTTAACATACAGAATGATGTTAAATTTATCAGGTAGGCCTACGTACTACTAGATCCTAGCATTATCCACAATGCTTTCTTTCAGTCTTGCCTGTGCCTAAAAAGGAAGAAGGGATCTAAAATAGAGGAAAAAGAGGACGATGCCTCCCCTCCTAACTTCTTTCAGACTGTTAAGCAGAGCATTCAGGACATTAAATTGAAGCAAGAAAAACCTCAGTACTCATTTCTACATAGGCTATGCTGCTAACATTCAGAATGTTAAATTAACATCATTGGGAATGCCCTGTGAAACATAGTGTCAATTGATCTGCAACGCGTAGTACTAGGAGTTTGTAGTTGTTCATTTCTGATAGTACTACTATAAATATCATATCCTTTTTTTTAGTACAAATTCTACAGGAGAGCTCTACTGAATGTTGCTCCTCCCCAACATTTTCAGCGTGATTTGCCTTCTGGTGAGAAAGAAGCAGGATTGGTTCTGCACCACCAGAATATATGCAAACTACCTAAGCAGATTTTGTACTGTGTTCCAATACTGCACTAAGGATGGCATCATTATATTAACTATGGGAACCACATATTACTAGTACTAATAGTGCTGGGGTGATCACTTCTTGTTATGATATTCATTCTGCTGGTAGTACTATTAGTAACATAAATCAATATGTTATCAGGGATGTTTTTCAGTGGTACTACTAAAGACACAGTAAAATGCTATGGGGGCCTACTGCTGAACTCAACCTAAAACCAGCATGATAGAGCTGCTCATTTTATTTGTAAAAAACAACTCCTCAGTTCAAAGAAGCAACTGACCATGGAAATTGCTCTCTTTCAAGGACTTCCACTCAACCTTAGAACCTGTAACTGGTATCAAACAAGAGCTCTCTCTTCAATTGTCAATTAAACTTGTCTTGAACTGTAGCAAACAAGCAAGTGTAACAAGATTTTTAGCATGTTCAATGCAAACAGCAATTTGGCCAGCATGATCAATAGCAGCAGCTCAAATGAACATAAAAAGGAGGGGGGAGGGCTATCAGAGCTAATCGGAATGATCAGTGAAGACAATGACATATTCATGGCCTTATCTGACCCATTAGAGGGACTGGACTTGTCATCAGGAGCACGCAGCAGCAAGGATGTGTGCACATTCTTGTTTGCCAGCTCAAGCAGCAAGGATCCAAGAAGCAGCAAAGATACATTCACCAATGATTCAACAAGCAGCAATAAGGATGAGTCCTCTTCCAGCAGCAACAATTACTTGTTGTTGTCTGGTGCCACCATCAGCACACCACCACAAGCAACAACAAGGAAGAGGTCAGCAGCAAGGAGGAAGAGGTTTCAGGCAACCACCACAACCAGCAAGAAGAAAAGAAGACAAAATCAACAGGAGGAGCAAGAAAGAAGAAGAAGAGGAGGATCATTCCAGAAACAGAGGTATCTATGAATGCCCCTAAAGCCATAGGGACATACTACAATATTTTTTGCAAGTTGATGGAGTTCAATAGAACAGTTGCAAGTATCCTTTTGACGATCATGTTTTCAGTGATGAGGAGAACACAGCAATCAAGTCAAAGGATATCTTCAGCATGAGGGCCTCCTATGGAAAGATTGATCCATGTAATGCCGATTGTCCTACTGAGGCACAAGCTAACTCTATACAGTATTGGAAGAAAGCAAGAATAGACTTATCAATCAGCTGGTTGGTGCATGTAGTAAGAAGTCTGAGACAAGAAGGGGATCAGGCAGAGCAATTGAAGCAGGAGATAGGGAAGCAACGCACTTGGAGTTTATTCAGCTACTAGTGAAACTGGTTTCAAATCAGGGACAGTTGCTTGATAATTTGAGGCACCAAGGAATGCTCAAGTTTTAGCAACATATTATTTGTAGGATGATGATGGATGATGCTGCACATGTAATTAAAGCAAACTTCAATGAGAGTTTGTGCTATTCTAATTATTTGTGTGTGAAGTTGAAGTGGTCCAAGAATGTGAGTTAGGAGTGCCAGTGTCTTCAGTAGTTGCTGCTAGGGGCATGCATTGGATACAAGTTACTGTGTTCTGGTGGGGCTTGCAGTTTTTCTAGAGAAGTGGCTTTCCTCTGGTGAAGTAAGGACTAGTCAGTGGCTGTTTGGTGAGGGAGATACTGATTGCCACAAGAATGCAGTTGAAGAGCAGGAGTTTGAGACTGAAAGACCAAAGTCAAATTATGCTAGGGCTGTCAAGGCAGCACTAACAAATGAAGTGTTTGTCCATCAACCACAATGGAATCACTCTATTTGGAAGTACTCTTGTACAAAGGCTAGGAATAGTGGTGGAACCTTTGAGGAAATTGATTACAGATGGCATTGGAAAGGACAACAGAGGATACAGTCTAGTACTAGATATACTTCAATTCAGTTAGACTGGCCAGATATTTCTTGTGCTACTAGCAAGCTAACTGAGGGAGGAACATGCAGATACAAGGCAGTTGAAGGTAGCAGTGTTACAGATGAATGGGTTGCAAGTGAAGTCACTCCTGCAATTGGCTGCAAGTAATATGGGGATTGGTGTTGTGAAAAATCCTTGGGCTTAGACAATTTTACAACCATCAAGAAGTTTCTGAGTTAGCTGATTTAAAACGCCAACTGAGATCACTGCAAACCACACTACTAAGAGCACTGGCTTCTGCTCCTGCTTGCATTGTAATTGTTGGTGGTAGTGCTGTTACTAGTGTCCTTGGTAGTGGTGGTGCTAGTAGTAGGAGGAGAGGAGGACAAGAATGAACTGCAACAGTAGTAGTAGTAGCTGCTCCTTTTGGTACTAGTCAGTCCTCTGTTCCTCCTGCAACACTTGCACCTAATCTGAAGGCTATTCCAGCTTTTTGGGATGAATGGTTGAACAGCATTGTTGGAAGGAAACCAGCAAGGAATTTCAAAGCATCAGAAAGAGGAAAATGCAGGGACAACAAGTACTGCAAGAGACTGGTGATTATTTGGAAATGTGTGGAGATGCTGACTGAAAGAGGAAACACTGTGCTTGGTGCAGTTGAAAAGATCCATAAGGTGTATGGATATCCATCAATGATAACAAAGCTAATTCAAATGATGAGGAACAACAAAAGGAATGGGAGACATGCATAGACTGAAGAGCCAGTGATTGCAATCAATTCGTAGCTAGCAAGCAATTTGTTCTTGCAGCAATTTGCCCAGTAGTTACTACTACTAGTAGCAAGCTGTGGAATTGCACTTTTACTATACCTGCTGCCTGCTGAGTGTTCCCCCGAGTGTGTCCCATATGGGCCAGTCCTGTGGTTCACACACACTCAGTCCCCTTTTGTATCACATTCACTTAGTAGCTTTGTCATCCGTCACCTATGTATGTACCATACCGTAGCTAGCAAAATACAAGCCTATGAATGTGAGCACAGAGTCCATGTATCCGGAGTGACGAACGGCACTGGGGAATCCCTACGGGATACGATACGGCAGGCGACAGAAATCATATCTCTACCGTACCTCCTAATTATTACGAGTTACTGCGATTTAAGTGAAATGACGTGTATTGTGCAACAATGAATTAATGTTCCACTTTCTTCTTCCACGAAATGGGAATCTTATGAAAATAACTTCAATGCACTTCAAAAGAATAATCGGAGAAGAATAGAAATGTTCTTTTTCTAGTCGAATCGGAAAGAATACGATTTTTGATTCCCTCAACTACACGGTACAATTGTACTTAAGATTCTTTCTTCGCAACATATATTGAGAAGTTGTACTTGATGTTGTCTTTGGTGAGACCACAAATCGAAATTACATCGTACCCACACCACACGTCACCCGTTTTCCATCGAGCAGCATTTGTTTGTATTTGTGCCCTACAACTGTTCTTCGAAAGTAACACAGTTCTCTGTGGTACATACTCGTACTTTACTTGCAGAAATGGAACGCATTTTTTGCTCCAGTAAACGTTGGCAGACATACGAGGAACCATTTGGGATGTTTTGTTGACGATGGGAGTCGGAAGAAACCTGATGGAAATAATATTACTAACAGCAACAGCGATACGATAGCAATGGTTTGACTCAATAGTGTTGACATTAAATTAGTAATACATGGGAATTTTAAGAGAAAAGTACATAGTTGTTACTGGTCTTGGTTTGTTTTGATAGTTTGTGACATGTTGGGTTGTCATTTGATATCGTCATTTGATATCGTCATTCGATGTCGTCATTCGATAAAACCTTGCACTTTTTTGAGACGACCGTGAATTCTGTTGCCCCTGCCTTCCTTTGGTGTTGCCGAAGGCAAACGATATTGCTTTCCAGCAATCGAGTTTTTTTAATTTCCTGAAATTCGTTTTCTCTCGGAAGCAGAGTCGTTTCCAGCGGCATCAAGTTGGTGGCCACGCAGCCGGGTTGACAAGGGATCAATGTGGGTAGATGTGGAGGCGGCGATAATGGTCTTCCGTTCGGTAAGGATGATGAAGACACTCCAGGAAAAAAGTCTCTGTTGGGCAAAGCAGAGGATGCTGAAAAATTTTCTGACGGAACTCGATCAATTGAAGATTTTGTTATACCTGGACTTGGTCCACTGTATATGGTTGGTGATTGCAATCTTGTACATGCAGATATAGACGTTGGTTTGACTTCGACCGTGGCTCGAACAAGGAGGTCTAAGGCATAAGTTTCATTTCTTGAACACTTGTATCTTCCGCTGAGAACTTCATCTTCGATAAGGATGGGAACAATACGAGATTGGCTGCTGTGAACATCGTTGCGATGAGCAGATCTCTTTCGAATTTCTCCTTGGTTAGAACGCTTCATTTTCTCGTTACTGCGCCTGTGCATTGTATTTAGGACTTCCTCTTCCTAAAGTAATGTTCCCATCCAAAGTGATGAAGAAAAATAAGTTTGAATACAAGTTTTTCAGTCATAGTGAGAAACTTGAAGCTTCGCGAAAGATATCCGCGATTTTGCGATCGACCCTGAGATTGGACGCGCAAAGCAACTTTTGCCTACCGGACCAAAATTTCAGCTTTCTAATACTGTTTTCGAAGAACCATTTCCTATTTATTGACGGTAAGATCAAAAGACCATCAAAGATGTTCTGTTACGTTCCCTCGTTCAGTTCGCATAGGTCGAGGAAAAAGTTCTGTAAATATTTAGTTGCTTATTGATGATCAAAATAAATAAGCCTCATGTCATTGCCTGAAATAGATGATTATAGCATTGATCTTCTGCCGTAGTAGTCAACAGAGCTCTTAAGTTCAAGCCCAATCATGTCAAGTACCCAAGTACTTCGTACAGCACATGGCTATTCCCACTCAGTCATTTTTTCCCATTTTCCCATCTCCATTATTTCTCTCCCTCACCCTCCTCACAGAAAAAATCAGGTTAATTAATATTTCTAATAGAAGAAGTCCTTCTTAMTACTACTAACAGGATTTAATATCAGAGGCTTCTTGCACCAGTACTAGTACTACTTGTTGAAAATTTGTCTTACCACTCGTCCGACTGGATAACATCAGTTAGTAGAGCCACCAGGAGCGAGAAATTAAACAAGAATGCTGAAAAAAGATTTATTTTTGTCAATTGGACAGTTATTTTAACAACTGCTGTACTAGTAAAAATGCTGTCAGTACTAGTACTAGGATATCATGTTGTGGGTATATCTGTGAAACATACCATATATGACATGTATCTATGGTTCATACACATTCTACATTCACCACTCATTCAATCGTATGGATCCTCACAAGAATGAACTTGACTCATTCAATTCACACACATCACTAGATCCCCACTTCTTGATCGATCTTAGATTTCATAGTTTGTTGATCCTTGATAAGATCATTGACTCACTTTTCTTCTAGCACACAATTTACAACACTATTAGATAGTCGTCACTCCCAAAAAATGAGCTAAGCAAAAATTTCTACTACCATCTGTGTGGAAATTKCCAAATACTTGACATTATTGCCCTTGAACTTAGGAGTTCTAGTGTGACGTAGTCAAACCCTAAAAAAAATTCTTTGAAGTAGGAAAATGATTCTGGTGCACTTTGTATTGCAATAGGTGGGAGTACCAGTAGCAGGGTTGACCTACTATCTGTAATCCACCAGAATGACAAGAACATCAAGGTTTTTATTCTATTCTTGACATGAATTTCTTGGGGTCGATAAAGAAATCTATCTGGGTTAACATGAATCTTTTTATTACTCATGGCCTACAAATATTTCAAATAGTAGCAGTATAAGTATTTGTTCATTCCTCCTGAATCATAGTACTACTACATAAAGCTGATAGTGTATGTCAGCAGGAATGTTTCAAGTGGTACTGAAGACACACCAGGCACACTGAAAAAACATATTTTCCCTCTTTTTAGGAATTTGAAATTTTATGTCAGTATACATTTGGTCACAAGATTCCTCAGTGGTGCATACAAGATTCATTTTAGGTTTTCACAAAACAAGATTCTTGAAATTATTAAGTAGGCAAGGATTCCAATGGGTATGTATCTCAAATACACAGGCCTTGGTTGTTGTGAGGGAGCTACAGGCAAAATCTGTGTATTCGAGATACTAAAAAACAAGCTGGCTGGTCAAAAAGATATAAATTGTTAATGTATGTGGGAATGACCCAATAGTACTACTACTAGAAGTACTTGTATTCTTGTCATGTGGGAGTGACTGTCCTAAAAGAGATGTAAAGTGTGTGCTAGTAGAAAAGTGAGTCGATGCT
>CAACVS010000227.1:21938-45077 GCA_900660405.1 Pseudo-nitzschia multistriata | reverse complement strand
GCGTCGATCGTATGAATCCTAGGGGATCGCGTGAGTCATATATGTATGGTGTGTATGAATCGTAGATACGTATCGTGTGTACGTGTCGTATGTATGAATCATACCCACGGTCTGATATCCTACGGACAACATGTCAAATACTACAAGATATTGTGAGGACAACTAGTAGTAGTAGTTGTCAGAGAGGAGAGAAATTCTTTTTAGAAAAATTTGTGTACAAGGACAGTGGAATGGCAGTGCATACAAGAAAGAACAGAAAATGCAATACTATCCAAAGACAAATGGAAGTCTTCCCACATCTGCACAACCACCCAGCAATGGGGTTATGGGTTGTGGAGGCCCATGTAGGATCAATCTGGTTGGAGGTAATATACTTCCTACTTTCAACTTCCGTGGACAGCAATGTTAATTGTGGAGCCGCGCACTACCAATCACCCGTGTCAAGGTGTGCCAGCAATTCCTGTTCATAAGCTTTTGTACTCTGGGGATTGTTGATGCCAAGTGAACCAAGTCTCTAGTAAGAGCCATTTCTCTCATGATGAATGACAGGGTTTTCTCCATTCTATTCACGTAGTCATTCACTTCCATTTCAACAACAATGAAAGCTGTCAAGCCTTGGTTGAACTGTCTGTCAGGTTTGGTGGGCAAAGGAGGAAACTGTACATAACAGAAGTACCAGTGAAAAACATCCCTGACAAATGTCAAGTACTCGATAATGGTTTCGGCCATTACAAAGGTAGAAGTGGCAGAAGAGTCACCAGCCTTGACACCATCCAATTGTGTGGTCTTCAGGAATAGATTCTTATTTTATCATAGCGTGGGCCAAGCAAAAAAAGACAGTTTAAACCGTACATTAGCAATTCAAGATATACGTAAACGAATATCGTTCAATATTCGTCGTACACCGTACTCCCCCACGCCATTAGAAAGCTCTTTGAATTCTCTTTTCAATCATGTGCTTATCATACTTAAGCGTCCGTTGGGGAAAAAGTTATTGCCCAAACTGTCAGTTCARGACTAAAACAGTTATACGGTTAAATTATACGTGTGCGTGGATTAGCGGCCATCTAATTACTGTGTAATGACTCATGGGATTCAAAATTGGCTTGTACCRGAGTTTACAGCCGGCACGTGTGAGCAAAACTATTTTGCACGTGCAAGCAAAACTATTTTGGTGGGATTCAAAAATTTGATTACGTACGAGTACTGAGCACGTGGATTTCGTATGTATATTGAATATATAATTTTTAGTCAAAGTAGTCATTACACGCAAAAAGATGGCCACGAATCCAAGGTTATAACCATACATTGGCTGGCCAAGCCTATACGATAACAAGGTRTTGAAATTACCCTATCTTCTATTGAAGTCATAACGCGTCAAAACGCTTCTTAAACTGAGACTGTGGAATGATGCAGAAATGAGTCCCTTTGCTGGAGGTGTCGTTGCAAAGACACATATTGACTGATGGATGGATGGTCCTTGGAATATTGCCAGCCATGTTGCCAGACACCTGTGTGACTGATGGACAAGTTATGACTACATTACTACTGGCAATATAAACACAAGTTGCGAGTTCTGTGAACRATGTTGCAACATATCTGCTTGCCGATTTGCCAAAATTCTTGTCATAGTATTCTTCGTTCCCCAAAGCACCCTCCACAGCTTTCTCAAGAATCTTCTGCTTCCTCTCTTTCCAGTGAAGACTGTGTTTTGACAGCACTGCCTGTAGTTTAGGTTAGTTGTGGTGGAAGTGAACTTGGAATTGACACCAGTGGAGAAAACATAAAGAAGCGATTTCACCTGTTTATGGGGTGAGAATTTAAAGCAAGACTCAGTACTTGTGGTCATCAAAAGGGACTGTTGGTAACAACAGCATTTTCTTAGATTTTTCCATTTGTTACAGCTTTGGAGAAAAATGGTCAAAACCAGGAACGCCATTCCTGGATTTGGTATGGCATGATTTGGACACAGTACATGATGCAACAAGCACTAGGGAATTTTGATTATGGACAATGGTTTTCTGTTACATGAATTTTTGTCCAAGCAACATCATAGAAAGAAACAGACAAGAMCGGGAACCCTGTTCTTTGTTGCGTTAGTGTGGGTTTTTGAGTTGGTGTTCAAACCAGAAATTCAAAKAAGGAATTAATTCAAATTTGAATTTTGTAGGAGGAAAAAGAAAAATAGTGTTGGAAGAAATGGTTAAACCTAGGGTAGTGCATGTACAATTCATTGGTATCAATAGTAGGTACATTGATGCAATTGGTCAGAAGATGGGATACTAACATGATAGTACATACACAGTTTAAAAACAAGGTAGTACCAGAATTGTTCAGCAGCAATTGCTTCATAGTAGAAGGAGATGGAGGAGAGACATACATGCTGAGAAGTAGCTACAGACAAGAAAATAGTCCAGAATTCAAGTACTTCAGGACAAGAATTTTAGGGGTGGTGTCCCCTAAACAAACTGAATTCAAGTGAAGGTGACACAAAGATAAACTGAGCACCATTTTCACTTGTGACAGACAAAGCCTTTGCACTACTGTTTTTGTACAACAACTACAAATCATGGAATAATTCTGGGAGTGGAAAGAAAACCAGAAAACAATTCACCAATAGCAGGATTGGTAACAAAAAGGGCTGGTGGAGCTATGAGGGGTGTATGCTGTTCTTCAGGAAGTTAGTCAAAGAAGTAAAGAAGCAAAGAGTAGAAGATACTTTGGAAGAGATTGAACAAGCACTAAGGGCAGCGTCCAAAAGAGAAAACAGAGAGGTCAATGAGGATTGAATTAAAAGAAAAAGAAAATTGTGCAAAATGGAAAAAAAAGTTGATCAGAAAAAAATTTGGGAGGACAATGAGATCTTAAATAAACTGAGTTCAAAGATACAAATGGTTTGAATACTGAACTAAAGTACTACAGTAAAAATAATGGTACATTACAGATACCAAAAAGAGTGGCAACAGCAGTACAAAATACATGCAATGAGATTTTCTTTTCCAATTAGATAGAATTGCTAAACTGTGAAAAAAATGGCACTAGTAGTAGAAAAGTTGTCAATTTGTGGCAGAGAGTTGGCAAGAGGGGAGAGGAATTTGAAACAGACACGAGGAATGTTGGATGTATCGTAGAATGAAGAAGTGACCATTAGTAGTTTCACTAAGGAAGGAATGGAATCAATCTGAATAGAACATAATATTAGACACTTCATCCTCGGGCTTTTCTAGCGGACTCGACGTCGTTCCTTGTGCGTTTCAGAAGATCCATCAAACATGGTTACAGTGATTTCGACCAAAACTTCTTTGTGTTTTGAATTCGGATTGACGACGACTCGTTCTTTCGTTGATATGCTTTGAATGTTTCCCTCATATTTTTCAAGGAAGTCGATATTGCCGGGGCCAATACAACTGTATTTCTTAGTCGTCGACATAACTCTCTTGTTTGCACCAGATAAGTGTACCCTATTCTTTTTCTTTTCTTCTTCCGTTTGAAATGTGTGCGCTGCATTACCATCGAAAGCTACAGAAACCGTTCTTGGGCTACTGGGTGCAAACAGTTTTTCCGTTCTGCTCCTCTCGGTATCCTTTTTCCTTATCAGAACTGGTTTTGACTTCGTCGACTTATGTTTCTGGCGAGGACCTCTATTGGCACTATGGCATTCGATTTCTTTGCCGTTAAAATATTCATTTGCCTTTTCTGTTCCAAAGTTGTCCTGAAAGAGTTTGTAGAGTTGTTGGCGCTTCTCTTCAGTGAGACGAGGAACAAAATAAGAAGATCCCGTCCTGTCGGATGATTTGATATCTATCGTTTTTGTTCCATCCGAAGCTGTTTTAAAATTAATTCTTTTGGTTACTCCGGAAACCTTGTCGACTTGAGTAACTGAGGCGATTCTAAAGCCAGACGTGTTGCTCCTATCTAACGTTTGGAATTGTGTTTGCGGTTTTACGGGAGAACACGTACTCCTCCTTGTCGAATCTGAAAACTTTTTTGTATTCGAAGCTGTGTGGTTCTTGCCATCGAACTTTGCATGGTTGCTCTTGTTCTGATTCTGGTCATAGTATCTCGGGCCGTTGGGGTCGTATCCTTGTTTAGAATGAAGCTGAGATAGATCATAACTCCTCCGGGATTCGTCGTCTCGAAGAACTTCATAGGCGTGGTTTATYTTTGCAAACGTCCTAGCCGCAATGCGACTGTCTTCGCCACGGTTCTTGTCTGGATGATGGATGCGAGCTAATTGTCGAAAATTCTTTTTGATACATGATGGATCAAGGGCGACGTCGGATCTGGACAACCCCAGAATTTGATACGGATCSTCTCCTTTTTCCATCCTCTTTTCTGTTCTGCGACCGAAGCTGAAAGTTATTTAATGCAGCATTTTGTTTCGCATTTCCAGGAGTGGCGTTCTACGTTGATTTCGAAAAGTGTTCCCACGAAGGATGGTGCATAGTGCTGTCGTAACGGTACGAGTACGTATTCTGTTTCCGCCGACGTACTCGAATCCAGTGTTGGTCATTCTACTTTTTCTTTAATCGTGCTTATGAAGTATCATTTAAAACCTGTGTCGATTCGTTCCAAGAATGAACAATTTTGACAGGTCATACTCATTGGTCATGTCATTCATATTGCCATACAAATAAATAAAAGTACGAGTACTGTAACGAAGAACAATAACAAATCGTGTTCATCCTCAATAATGACTACGTACGTACAACTGTACCGTACTGCTTGCTGTATCTTTTTTTGTGCGTGGCAAGACCAAAAATATCAATAGTACTAATGATATGAAGTATGTATACTCGTACTTGAAGTAACGATAAACTAGTATTACTATGCTCTTTAATAGTTCTTGTTCCAGTAATATTAGAGGATTGGAGTGCAGTACGTAGTGATTGTTTGTCAAGCTGTCACTACGAGCTCTCTAGCCACCGGAGAGGTGTTGGCGGTATTTTYTTGTTTTGTAATACAAGTTTTGTGTAGAATAACGAGAATCACTCTTCAATACTACCAGGTAGTTTACGGTACAATGTGATGGTGAATGTCACACCGACTGCTATTGCTGWAATGTTCTTCGTACTTTCCTGCCGATTTTAAAGTGCTACTATCAATGTGGTTGAAAYTCTTTCTATTAGCATACCTATCAATCGCTCACCTCACTCTTCATCTAAATAGTGCTTCTTCTCGAGTCGGAAGAGTACGTACTTCGATCTGGGAACGACGATATATATTRTAATCAAATAGGGCAATATATCTAATTTAAACTCTGAAGAGAAGGAAAGGMCAGATGAGTCTGAGCTGAGCCTCCTGCGTGGAGTTAGGACAACACCTTAATAGGGCGCTACCGCAGATAAAAATACATTTCTATACATGAATGACGAAGAATATTCAGAACGAAGCGTCGAGCTTTCTTCGTTCCCAGTTGATTCTTCGTGGCTTCCGTGGGTTTCTTCATTCGTGCTTGGTCAATTTCCCCACGTAATCGTCGCCTTACGTTAACTCCAGTCATWTCCCATCAAYCGAACAACTTGCTTTGCCTGAAAGAACGGTTTCATCTTGATTCAAAGTTATGATCTCTGGGACGAACTCGAWGGATTTGATCGGAGATCATCTTCGTTGTTTTCGAGGGTGTTGAGTGTATTCGAAAATACCCACTCAAGGGAGTTTCCGGCACCCCGTTTAGCTGGCTCGTCGGTTTCGTCCAGGTGGTCAAATATGGCACCTCCTTCGTACTTATTTAGGTTTCGATCACGACGATTGTCCGGATCATCTTCTTCTTYCTTCGCAGCTCGATTGTAMCCGGGGCGTTTCCAATCTGATTTTTCTTTCTTGGCTCGTTCTTCCTTMTTGTAGCCCCCGCCAGCTAAAAAGGACCATTTGCCTTTTCGTTTGTGTTCCACTACACCACCATCGGGTTCRTAATGTTCCAATGCGTATGGATCATCTTCGGGGGGAGGAGGCCCRTCYTTTTCGATGTGTTTTAGTTTCATTCCATCACCTTCTGGCACTCCTTTATCGTATTGGTCGAGAATCTTCGGCTCRGGAGGTGGAGGAGGTTCTTCGTATTCCGGTTCTTGTACCACTCTGTAGTACCGAATACCTCCCCCTTCGCCAACTTCAGTAGCAGCCGTTGATTTCATGCTCATCTTATTGGCATCAGGGTCGTTGTAGTCCCCTTCGAAACCATCTGGCCTRTTTTCGATATCCGCGGGAAGGCTACCCATGGCAGCTGGATCATCGGGAGCACGCTCTTGGTTTTCCTCGTCGTCATCTTTTGCAACAGGACATAATATCCAGCGCCTGCGGCAGCAGCAAAGCAGAAGTAGCAAGAATAGCAACCACAAATAATTGGTCTCCACTTCAAGATTTTTCTCAACTGGTACAGGAGGAATTRTCGGTGGAGGAGTTGGTGGGACCGGCGGCGGAATTGGCAAGGGTGGAGGGGGGTATCCGCAAAATGAAATGATGCACTGGTCCGTCCTTACACACGCCTGCCTCAAAAAATCTTGTTCCGTTTGGATATATTCTTCTTTTGGCGGTTGCTGTGYTGTCTGTCCAGAGGGTGCTGGATCTACAGCGTTGACTCCATTCAGAGGCAAATGGGCGTTTTCTTTCTCGCAACARTCCGGTGCACCACCGCGATTTCGGCACTCACAGCTCAGTTGATTCCAGCACGCCGTTAGTTCAATTGGCATGACAGGCAACGACATGATATTACCCAAGCACTCAGCATTTGATCCATAGTCCTGAACAAAAGATAAATAATCGGCTGTTTCGAGACGGCCATCGTTGTTAGAATCGGCGCGTTGCAAGGCCCCATAGCAATACTCGAAATCGACTTCGCGATCTTGATTCACGGCAGGTCCGTCTTCGTATTGAGCCGTCATGTTTGTGTATGCCTGAAGAGAACGCTCGGGTTGCTGCTGGCCGGAGATTTTGCCATCTTCATCGGCCCACATGTTTGTGCGTAGTGAGTGTCGGCGATTCGGAGAAGCAGAGCCAACCAGTGACGATGCGCCGACTGCTGCTATCTTTGCTTCTTTCGTCACTAAAGATACTACGATGAACCAGTTTCGTATTTTTTGACGGGACGTTAGCATCATCGCAATGTTCTAGGATATTGTTCTAGGCTATTCTGTATTCTAACAGAGAAGTTGGAGCTTGAGGAGAGGTGGAAGATAGAGCTCGTCAAGTTCCACCGTAATAGAAAAGTGTTGCATGTATGTATGCTTGTATCAGAGTGGTTCGGTTTCTCGTTGGTGAAGGCCGAAGATCATTGTAATCCGATTGTGCGAAAGCCTCGTCGTACAAAAACCATGTTTGAATGTTGTTTCTGTGTTAGATTTTGGCGTTCGATCACTAAGGGACTCGAAACATTTTTGAGAAAGAAAAAAGATGAAGGATTGCTTGTGTTAGACAAATTCGGCTGGCTCAACACCCAAAATGACTGCCTTTTCAATCCATCACGCAATGGAAGACCAATTATTTCTCTATGAAACTAAATGGTAGTGAATCGCCACCAAATATCCTGAAAATTTTCTTCGAATGTATCAATCACAAACTAATCTTGGTACCATACGTACGGTACGTACTAACATACTATGCACGGTACGTCGCACAGCGCAAAGCCAATCCAATGAAGTACGGTAGTACGTACTAGGTAGGAAGGCAAATGTGTGGATCAAATCCAAGATAGGTTATGGATACAAAAAACGCGCCAGTTTTTAGATTAGAGCAGCTATCTTTGCTTCCTTCTTATTGCTACCAAAGCACCAATCAGAATTAGAGAATCCATCAATCAGAAAGGGTTTTCTCTTGTCTTTTGATACATGTACACATCGCTATGTKAATTTTGAAGAGAACCTTTTCTGGCTTGTCAATTTCTCTGCACAAGGAAAATTAGAAAAAATCTCATTAACACAACCACATCAAGGGACCTGTCTCACCCATTAGACTGAGCATTAAACATCATTCTCCAGTCCACACACCCACTGGAATAACTTCATTATAACAAGGATAGGGGGATCAGGAAGTCTCGAACCGATCGACTGAGTGGTTTAGAAGAAAATAGCTGTATTCAACAAGCATCAAAAACGTCAAAAACAATGAAAAATAGCAACTAAATAAGCATCAGTGTAACCAGAAAAATACCATCTTCACTTCCACCATCAAGACAACCAGTGCACTGGATTGATTCATTATAACAAGGGGAAGGGGATCCAGAAGTTTCGGATCAATCGACCAAGTATTTTGAAAAAAAAAGCAGGTTTTGCTGTATTTTGGACTATGAGCAGCAGCAGCAGCAACAACAACAACAACAACAACAACAACAACAGCAGCAGCAGCAGCAGCAGCAAGCCAGCCTCAGAAGGAAGGCTACAGGAATCCACACCACCACACAAATCAACGTCAAGGATCATGGAGAGGATGGGGTTGATTGGTGCTAGTGCCAGCACCAACAGGAACAATGAAAAGAATAAAAAACAACAACAACAACCAAAAAAAAGAAAAGCAACAACAACAACAACAACAGAAACTATTCCTGTTTGGGCTGTGGTGAATGGATATGCTGTTCCAGTATGTGAGCGCATGACAACAGCAGCGCAAGCTTTGATTGTTGCCAAGCAGGGGAACCAAGACTGCTCTGTCAGGAAAGCTATGGTGTTTGCAAATTTCACTGAAGAGGAATGCACCAACAAAGTATTGCATAATAGAGTTGTAAGATGCAGGGACAAGCTTGAGATGGACATGGCTCTTGGGGTTGTTCCCCCCTACCACGCATTGACTGTTATTCACCACCACCAGATGTATCAGGACCCACAGGAAGTACTGGTGTTAGTGCTGCTGCTGCTAGTACTACTTGCAACAACAGCAGCAACAACACCAGCAGCAATAACACTTGTAGCAAAGACAATGGCACCAACACATTCGCTGGTGACAGTTCTACCAATGGTCCTCCAAAGAAAAAGAAGAAGCATAAGCCTCCTCAGAGTGCGCAGTATTTGCATGCAAAGAAGATCAACAAGCTCAACAAAAACAAGCTGAAAGATACAGCATATCTTTCTGTTGAGAAAAAAATCAAACACTAATGTGCCCTTGGCAATGTGACAAATGTAATGGCTATGGTTGCTCAAGTCAACAAGTTGTACAATGTTGAACTCAGTGCAAAAACGGTTTGCTGGTGTGTGAATTCAGGCCTTGAAAATATTCCCCCACAGTGGCATTCTGGACATCCTTCAAGTTTGCCTTCAGTGGTGGAGGCGGCACTGGTAGATGCTATTTCTTTGTACATAAACCTCAGTTGTTCAGATATGGAAGAATAGCCTAATCAAAAGACAGTGACACAGATGATAGCTTCATGTCTTAATGGAGGACCAAATATACTTAAAAAAATTGAAAGACTTTACAATCACCTGTCAACTTTGTTTTCACCTCATGACAAAATTGTCACTGGTTTGTCTAAAATTGAAGATAGAAAAGCTAAATGGACAATCTATAATAATTTCAACTTATGGTTCAACACCCTGAAGAGTAGGTTGGTAGCTGGAGGATGGGCAAGAGAAAAGACTGCAGACAATGGTCAGGTCAAAGGAGAGCTTGTGTTCTTTCACAGTCAACTAAATCCAATACTTTACCTAGTAGACAAAAGTGGTTTGACACTTGACGGTAATCATTCTTTGAAAGGTGGCCGTTTGTCTACAAGATTCCGGTCTTCAAATCCCGCAATAGCGTCTGGCACAGATGGAACAAACAAGAGTAGTGTGCAGGTGACTTTTATTGCAGGAAGTACTGCAGCTGGATCTCCGCTGCCTCCTCACTTTCAACTTAAAACAAAGGCTGAAGATGAGGACAAAAAGATTCAAGATGCTTTCATTGAAGGCGTTCCTGACATTGGAGATGTCTACGGTAATAATAAAATGATGGCAAATAGGAGCTTCATGGTGCTTGGGCTTACTCTATTCCTTGAAAAGTGGTGCAAAGATGGTGATGGAGCAGCAAGCCAATAGCTGAAGGAATTGCAGATAGGAGGTCTTGAGCGAGGGATATTGAGAAAGAGGTGAATAAAGGAAAGAATGCTTACTCTAGATTCATTAAGTGATATGTGTTTGATAATGAAGCCTTTGTTGCTGAAAGACTGGACTAGGAAGGCAAGCTGGTCACTTATTCCTTTAGGAAGTTTGCTATCACCTATGCAAGACAGTGTGRTGGAAGCAGGGATGATGTTGGTTATAGAGCTACCACCAGTGGTTAGAAGGAGGCCTGGTGCGTTGAATAGTGGCCCAGCTGAAGCTGCTGCTGCCGGGACTGATGGAGTAGCTGAGCTTACTAAGTGTCCTCATGACCTGTATGTTCTTTGGAATGAATGGGAAGTTGGTGTTGGTCTTAATAAGCCTGCAAAGGACTTCACTGCTTCTGAGAGAGGTTGTGTAAAGGGCAAGTACTGCAGGAGGCTGAAGTTCTGGAAGTTCATGGAAAGACTCATCAGCGCTGGTTGTACTTCTGAAGTTGCTGTTAGGAGAATCTATGCAGTGTATCGTGGTCCAACCAAGAGAGTATCCTATATCCTTAAAGCTATGGGTCCTCACAAGGCCCATGGAGGACACGCATTGCTTCGTGGTCCTGCTGTTGCAGCTGCTTCTTCTTAATCATCATCGACATTGATGCTTCTTGTTATTTATTGTTGCGTGTCAAAGTCTTTCCTTACTACTTGTCCCCCCCCCCTTATATCCAAAAAAAAACATCATAAAAATAGTGTACTATGTATATCTTAACTATTAGTGCATTTTGCTAGCCTCAACAAGAGGACCATCTTAGTAGCTGGCAGGAGTGTTGGTTTCGGTGTCACAGTCAGTGATTCAAAGTTATTGTTGAGAATTACTCTCCTGACTTCTTGTGTTTTTTTGCCATARAATTTGTCTTGTGCGCCATTGTGTGAGTATTTCTCATCAATCACTCTGATACAGTCTTGCTGGTGTGCACTGGCCTGGTTCACCTTGGTGCACCTACATAGATTATGTACTGTGTTCTACATGATTGCATTTTTGGTTGATATTCCTTTGTGTACTTGTCTGGTACCAGTTATTTCTATTGCGTTAATCGTAGAATCCTACCACGCCCTACAGGGCAAAAAGGCATTTTACTCAAACACCAAAAATTACTATTAGTAAAATCACAGTAAATTTTGAAGCCCAGTATTTTAGTACCGATCCTGCATAGATCTACTAGTTTTCAGTCACTTTTTTTACCACAAACAGTTCAATAAGCTAAAATAGTAGTAATCATACTARTGTTAAGAAGAGTGCTGTGTGTCATTGTTGTTACAGGATTAATGGCCAGGGGGGGAGCTGGTTCTCCATTCACAGCTGGTATCATGGCCCTATTTTGCTGGTTTCCAAAACCAGTTAGTGGATAGAAAACAGGCCAGGGCTCTATCAAAAAACAACTCTGCACCACCAGACTACTAAGAAGCACTCAGTCCAGGTTGATATAGTAGTAATAACTTAAATATCCATGCCATTGGGAAGCTTGTTAAGGATGCTCTTGCAGCTTCTTAGAACTGGTGGTCTGCCAAAGTTACACTAGTGGGTGGCCAAAAATTGTGCCTTAATTTTGGATGTAATTTTGTATCAAAATAACTGGTACTGTACGTAGTACAGTACTGCGCAGATACAAGTACATACTTTCTTTAATGGTTCTTGTTCTCTAGTACAATTCATGTGGTATTAAAATAAGAACTGGTTACTACTAGTAGTTTATGTCACAAGTCACCATCAAAAGTAGAGAACACATTTTTATTTTTCAATATTTCTTACTGATGAACATTGTAGGGACAGCAAGAACAATGGTATGCTGATGGTGTTGTATGGAACACATACTACTAGTACTAGTACTACTAGTACTAGTAATACTATGCAAGGATAAAGTAATTGGTGATACTTCTACTACTAGTACTAGTACTAGTAGTACTAGTAGTTGCTTTTGCTACTGCTACTACATAATAGTACTACTAGTGCTGCTGCTGGGCTGTACTACTAGTAGTACTAATAGTAGTACTACTGGTACTAGTAGAAGGTACCACCATTACTAGCTATGATGAGGACTGTGGTTTGTGCCATGATGAGGATACTACTAGTAGTAGTAGTAGTTGTTGTTGTGATATTATAGTACCAATACTACTACTACTGGTACTAGTACTATAGTAATTGTTGCTTCTAGTAGTAGTAGTAGTACTACTACTACTACTAGTACTACTAGTACGAGTAGTAACTTCTTGGTATGAAGTCAACTGCTGCTTTTTCTTGTTGCTGTTTCTTGTTATTTAGTACTCCTTATTCTTGGTAGAGGCCAGCAGATGCTGCTGCTGTAGTAAAGAAAATACTTCTGTCATTGGATTTTGTGAAAGATTGAGGTTCTTAATCACCACTAGCTACTACTAGTACTACTCACTATGATGAAACCTCAAATGCAATGGTAAGTAGGGAAAAACTATCAAGCTCATTCTTTTAAAATCCCAACTTTCGTACATGAAACTATTACTGTATGGACTTGTCCACATTCTTATTGATAATCCAGTGCTTCATGTGTCTCTGACAAATTACTATGAAATACTAAGTACCGTACCGCATGGTAGCATCTTTCTCTTCAACCGATGTCACAAGTTGAAAAATACCAGACCATCATGATAAATTAGAAAACATGAATCCAAAGACGCAACGAAGACTACTATGCTGCCATTTCAACAGCCTTTGACAACGACTTTGCAGCTTCGTTCCCTGGGTTGTCTTGCACTTCTTCCGGATGACCTTCTCCGTAGACAAGTTTCATTGCGTCTGCGCCTTCATTTCCAGGATTAGCCATGGCCTCTTTCATTTCTTCTCCTGATTGATCGATCCGGCTATCACGAGTGTTTCCTTCACTGTCCTTGTATTTGTATGCATCCTTAAACCAATCATCGAAAGCGTGGCGGCTTTCGTCGTCAATGGGATCTTTCATCTGTTCATCGTGCTTAGAAACAAAATGCAAAATCACAAAGGTGGCCGCCACCATTAGATATGCGGTGAATTCCATCCATTGCTCGGAATATTCCCAGCAAGTTCCGTCAGCATCCCAGCAATATTGCCATGAAGGTGAATTAAAGTTCGAAAAACCGGCAGAAAAAGAATGAATGATTCCAAACACTGCAAAGAGGGATGCAATCACGGACCAAATCGCAGCCGATACCCATTGTCGGTCGATAACGTTTACTAGGATGGAGGTCCAAAGCAAAGATACCAACAGCGATCCATTCTTCCAGTTCAATACTCCCATCCAGGTAGGAGACTGTACTGATGAGATGTCATAGCTAAAGGTGTCGTCAATCAATGGAGATCTAGCAGAAACGTTTACCAACCAATCGTAGACACTAGGAAATAAGCCGATGATGTAGGCCGCATACTGGCGACTCGGCATAAAGTTCAGGGCTTCCTCATTAACTTGTAAACCAACAAAGAATACGATTGGTCCAATTGTTGGTTGATTTACAATCGATTGAATCAAGGCCAGGATTCCGAACCAAGAGAAAATTCTTTTTTGACGTAAGGCGGATGAGACGACAAATAGGAAGAAGAAAGGATGGGGGAGATGAGCGACAAATAGGATCAAAGTAAGCAGAAGACTGGCTCCCGGTACTTCTTACGARTAGTTTGTTTCCCATAAATCGTTTTACGAGGTTGTAGTACATCAAGATGGCTCACTGGTTCGTACTTACAAGTATGTAACTCCATTGACAAGAGAATATCCTGCTTTGGCACCGCTTCGCTTGTAGGCAGGGTGTCCAATATAAATAACGGTTCCGAAAGGGCTTCCAAAGAAACTAGATATACAAGTTCCAACTCCATCAGAAATCATTGTCTCTCGTACAGGAAAAGGATCACCGGCTTCTTTTGCAGAAACCAAACACATAAGTGTCGATGCAGCTGCCGAAATCCCCAATGGGATGATAATTCCTAAATAATTCTTGAGATCAGAGAAATCTTCAAACATTTCTGTTGCCGTCCAAGCTGATTAATCGTTGCGAGCAAAAATCGATTCGAAAAGTTGAGATGGATCGGTCTAAGAATCAATCATCGATCGAAAGTCGATTTGTCAGTGCGGTGCATAAAAATTGATTGAAACTTACTTGGTCCGTACCATTTGACGAGCTTAGATGCTTTCGCCACGTCTTCGGACTTGTTGAGCCCGGTGATCCAACCCATGACGACACCAACAATGATGACCTGGAGAGCTTCGGGTAGACGAAAATTCTTGTACCCGATCCTAACTCCGGCATACCATCCTAGGTAAACCCACAGCATAGCGTTGTATCCAACTAAGGGTACAGATACGGAGTTAGCTATGTTTTCTAGTCCTAGAAATGCAATCCCAATCCCTGCAATCGGAACCAACAGTCCTGCTGGAGGAACAAATTTCAAAATCTGCATTCCAAAAATTCCTAAAACGATAGAAATCAACCCAGTGATGAAATTTGCCGCCAACGAAACCTTGTATCCTTTGACAAATGCTTCGTCACCACCGCCCTCGGTAAAGAAGACGTTGTAGATAATGTTAAAAACAAATGCAAATGCACCTGGAGTGTTAATTCCATAAGGCTGTGCAGTGTACTGGCGTTTATACTTGTTTGTCAGACGAATAGCTTGCCAGGTGTAATACAAATTTCCGATGACCAACGTCAACCCAACACCTGGAGCAATCTTGCCCCAAACGATGTCATTCATAACATCTTCGGAAACGGATATGTCACCCATGTACGACAATCCTTGGATCGCGTACAATGCACCTAGCAGGGTACCTAGGTTATCAAAAAATAGTTGTGTGAAACTACCCCAATCCCCTCCTGACATAGTGAACCCGTCCTTGAGGGAGACAACCTCCTTTTCATACCCAGCCATGGTACAAAAAAGATAAAATATTGAATGTAAGTAGCAAGCGTTGTGAGAGGTGGTTGGTTAAGCAAAAATTCGATATAGAAACACAGAATTCTGTTTCAACAAATATATTTAGATCGTGCTCAACGATTGGTGAAAGGACGTACATCTTGAACGATAGACAAGGCTGAGCCAATGCTAGATCGGCGCCTTTCTCTTGCCTCCTGCGGTTCTTCCAGGGGGGGTGGATTTTTGGAAGTCATTTTTTCGATACTGTCTTTCACTCGATCAGGTAGATGGCTTGTGAAACCAAGATGATTTTTTTGTGCGTCAAAGAAAAAGGCATGMCATGACGACAGAATTGTTTCAACTTTACACGAGTTGGGGTATTCTCATGCAGAACTAAGAAGAAAAAGAACTTCCTGGTCAAAAGTTTTACTTTCGTCGACAGCGATAATATTGATAAATAATAATAGAACAACGTGATACTGTACGGAGTACTCGTACGTAAAGTACTGTATTCCGATTGAAAAAAGATCACTTTTAGAAAAAGTTGCCTCCCGAATACTGGAAGGGAGAAGTTGTCATACGAAGTTAAAAAAAAAATATCTTAATTTCGATATGCCTTTGTAGAATGCTCTGTTCCTGAGAATTCTATTGCCAGCTTCAGGCTTCGGCTTGGAGCGCCCTGTCAGAATTAGAGCTCCTCATGTCAAGAGCACTAACGCCAAGTTCATGGCAATGCCCAGCTGTCGATTTTTTTCATTTTCCCGTATTTATTTCTCCTCTCCCCCCACAGCTKTTCAAAACGCTCATTTTGGCCATTTTCGTTCGACTTCGGTGTTAATTTAGAGTTAGGGATAAAATTGGCTGGCTAATGCAAGTACTTACTACGGTGCAAAAACTAAGTGAGGTCAAAAAAATGAAGAATAATTTATGTGGATTAACAGTTAATACAAGAACACCTGAGACTGTCTATTGTTTCTAAAATAGGAATGAAATTCATTGATTTTTTGTCTGTGGTGTTCGATATTGTTGGCAGTGTTGTTGTTTTTTGAGAGAAGAGGAGAGGTGTTCTCCCTCACAAACAGACCACTGGAAGTTCTAACTCTTGAAAGCACAACATAAATCCAATTGCTTGAAAAAACCAACACATTTTCCAAAGATCTTCCCTGTAATTTCCCTGTAATTTGTGAACAGTTCTTGCATTGGCAATATTAATTGGCAATTGAGTTATGCATATTCCCTTRTGACTTCTTGTTTGTATTTGATGTGTAATGTTAGACTCATGTTCTTGAGGACATCAAAATTTAGCCTGTGCTGCAGAACTTTGTGAAGTGATCTTGATCACTTTTTAGCTTCCTTCTTCAAGGACTAGTAGTAGCTCTATCCATTCAACCTTGTCAGCGTCCACACATCAAACAAAATATCCATCAATGTTGATACTAACTTCACAATCCTGGTACCCAATTTTTAGTTTTGCTGGCTTGAATGTACACATGGCTCCATTTGCTTTAGATCTCTCCACATCTATAGTGTCATTAATCATGACAGGTCTTCCAACATACAATTTTAGCATTGGATCTATCCTTTTGGAAGATTTTACTCCACCTGCAACAACATCAGAATCTGAAGCAGCAGTCAGTAAGCAATATTTTTGAAAATCTGGCATGTCTCTGTATTTTCTTTTTCTGTCTATCTGCAGTTTCAGGTTTGAAGCTTTGATTACAATTGTGTGATCTGGCAACCTGCAGTTTATTCTTTGAATGTGTTGTTCTGAGAAATTCAGAAAATATGCCATCATTTATTGCACATTTGTCTGTGTTACTGTATGTTTGAATAAGTAATATCTTCAGAGAGATTGTCCCAAGGTTTTGCAATTCTTGAATTGATCATTTGAATATGCTCTTCTTTCAAACCATTTGTTCTTAAACCATCAAGAAGTTTTCCCCAGARCACGTCATTTTCAACCTGTGGTTTGTTTTAAGTTCAAGAAATGTGTTGGTTTTTTCTCTACAGAGATAAAAGTCCTTTTTCATCAAGAGTGAGTCTCTTGCCACTGGTTTGAGTTGATTGAAGTCTTGGGTTGGACAGTCAAGAATTGTTGTTTGTGGAGACTCCCATGTACCCAACCCCAACTTCTTAGATGATGCTAGTAGTAGTAACAAATCCTAGTAATACTAGGAGGAGATTGTTTTTCAGGTATACATTTTGTTGCTCTGCTTCTTGTGGTGCCAATCTCCTGGTGATTACCACGTATTCTGATTCATGACCCAAACTACACTACTGGTAGTATTACTGCTACTAGTGATATCAGTACCAGTAGTGGTACTAGTAGACTAGTAGTAGTAGATTAAACAAGCAAACAAGAACAACAATGAAGTTGAGAAGAACTTGGTTTGGACAGTAAATAGGCTGCTGATTTGGCACAACAAAGTAAAGAAGTATTGTACATGGACAGTAGGCACATGAGGAGCAATACTCCTATGTGCTATTTCTTATGTTATGCTATGTGATGTAGTAGTACTAGTAGAAGAAGTAGTCCTACTAGTAGTGACAAATTCAAAATTGCTCTTCTTACTGTGTCATTTCTCTAAAAATGAATATTCTGTTTCTTTGTCAAGTTACTATCTAATTTATTTGCAAAAAATGGAATACTGGGTTTTGTGTTTTTTTGTAAAGTTACTAGCTAATTTATTTGCAAAAAATGGGATACTGGGTTTTACATGGATTCTACACAAAAAGCAAGTTTCTTTTTGTTTCTTTGGTAAATACAGAGCAGTTAGAATTCTTCAAGGCTACTGGCTTCTGTGCAAAAGTGTACATGATAGTCCAGTGCACTGTAGCCATCTAATATTTTGGTAAGAATCTAGTATTCTGATTGGCTGACAAKAAGGATTGAGAATTTATTCACGTGTCTAGAGAGCAATTTTTTACTTGTTTGATTTAATCATAGAATTTCATTCAGGAGTGAAGATAGATCAAATCTTCCATTTTGACTAGTTTGAATACATCTTTGACTAGTTTAATAAGATTAACCTGAACTCTAAATCAATGCCAAAGTCGAGCAAAAATGTCTGCTGGAACAGCTGTGCCCCATTAGCCCTTACTACTGGACAACCTCTATTACTATTTACTAGTGGCAAAGATAGTGGCAATCACTGCAAACTGCTGGGTAAGGCTGTTCTGTTGGTGCTGCTTTCCTCTTGCAGCACTGAATTTGTGATTGGTCAATTGTGATCAATCTTGATCACAAATTTTAGCCGGCATACATTATCTCACATAATTAGTGCCTTCTTGTTACTAGTAGTACTAGTACTAGCTAGTAGTACTACTTGTAGTTCTAGTTCTTCTTGTTCATATTCTTTGACAAAAGCTTGCACTTATTTTTCTTGCATAGTTTCTTTTCCCATCTTACAGAGCTATATATTCATGTTTGAAGTATTAGTAGTACTAATATTTCTAGTAGCTGCTAGTATGTCACACAAACCAGATCAGGCCTACTGGGAATTTTGAGCAGTCAGCACCATCAAATGTTTGTTGACACCTGCTGTTAGATTATTGATGGAGAATAAGTTTATTAAAAATCTTTCATTACTCTCTTTCCCCAGAACATCCTTCTTGATTTGCCACTCATTAAACCTTGAAGTTTCCCAACAWTATGGTGCATGCTTGCTTATGAGAGTGTTGTGAGTGATGGACAGATGCAAGACAACAAAGACCCAAAACTATTGAACTACTTGTCCACAGAACTAACAAACCACCTTGTCACTCATTCTTGAAGTATTGCAGCAACAAGGTACTATGGTGAGATGAGATTCTAAGGTAGCAGAATACTACTACAAAGATTCACACTTCAACACCTTCTTAGAACTACCAAACCATATACCTTTGAAGCCACAACATGTAAGCAACAGATCACCACAAAAACATACTGTACAGCAAACTAATGCCTCTGCTAAGAAAGCACCCCTGCCGTGCACCACAAAACCACAGTTACCCAAACTGCATCTCCCCAAAGCACTCCCACTGTGCGCAACAATATCCCCACAATGCTGCCCTMCCCAGCCACTCACAAATGCTGCCCTGCCCAGCCACTCATGAACGCTGCCCCAAAGCAACAAACACCAAGCCACAAACCTCTCCCAAAAACAATGGCAAATTTTTAAAAATGCAACAACAAACACAACCAGCTAAACCATACAACCTAGCTCCCACAGAACTGCAAACCCACCTAAGTTTCACCTTGACCATAACAGAAATGGACACGTTGACCAACCCAACCAACCACTCAAATATAAAACGGCAACAACACACACCCAAACAACAAATTACAGCAATGACATGCACCACACAACAATTATTTACACCCACTAGACAAAAATCATCTTAACTATTACCCTACCTAGAAAAACAAAAAATTTAACTCAATGAGCCACACTCAAGTGCAAACATACGCCAGATCCCCATCCTTCAGGCACTACCTCCAGCCCTCCTCTCCCCACTACATCAAAGACAACATGCCAACCCATCCAAACAAACTCAGCCATGACCTCCTTACATCCCAGGAGATCACCTGCACTACTGCAACAGCCAAATGGCTCCTTAAAGCTTGCATAAAAAACACCACCAACCCCAGAACCTCCCCTCCCTCCAAACCTATCCACCCAGATCATGAATGACCTAGACAACCTCTGGCTGACCCAAAGCACCAAGATAATTGACCTCCTCTTGGAAGCAAACATCATTACAACACAAACCCAAGTCCTCATGTTCCTCTTCACATACCACTGCCCCCTGGCTGCCAAGCTCTGTAAAGTACACAACATCCTCCAAGCCAATAACCCCTACCTCAATGGAATCCCAAACTTCCAGTGGGATATTTCTGCAGAGCTTCTCTGGTGGCAACTCACAATTGCCACTACTAAAGCCTTTTTCTCCCACTGAACCACTGAAACCAAYCTCATCACCAGCAACACCCCTAACCCAACCCTCGCCATCCTTGTTGCCTTCATCCCTAGTGGCATCTTCCACAAACTCAGCATCAAACCCACCATGTTCTTCCCTCCCTCCCACAAACACACATCCCAACATAGATCACAGCCAGAGCACCCCCAAATAGACTTGACCTGGCCACAGAGATCAGGCCCCTCCCACACATCAAGAAACTCCCTCCAGCAAGCAGAAAAATACTTGCAACCTGCAAAAAAACAACCAGCACCTCCACACCATCGCAACTGCACAATCCACAACAAATTGTCCTGATGGCACTATCTTTGCAGCGCGGCTCAGCATCCACCCCAACGACTGCATCTGTTTTTACTTCTTTGGAATCTGTGACTCCCTGTGCTGTTGCCGCCAACACACACAAAAATCAACCCCTACTGACCATGAAACCATGCTGAATACCACCTTCTCTGCTGCCCTTGCCAGCAGTAAGTCAGTGCCCACCCCTATCCCTTAAACTTAAACACAGCAGTTTCCCTGTAGCCTTACCCCATATACCTGCTTTAGTCCCAACTTGTTCCACCCCCAAGGCTCTCACAGCCCCAACCACACCCACCAGAAACCCAACCCTGCAACACAAGCATGGACCCACATTAGCCCAACAAAATGAGTCTCCACATCTCTTCCCCTTTTGTCAACAGCCTGACAATGCAACACACAATGCCCACAAATGCCTGTACACCACTGGACCCTCCTCTCCTCTTCTTGGAACTTGACCTCAACAATGATGGCTACTGGTGCATSGTTGTCAATGCCAATGATGCMTGGAACTTTGCCTATGTCCTCCTGACCACACACCCTTCTGACCTGACCCAACTTGTTGTCCCCAACTTGCTACAAATGGGCTGGAGCAAGAGCCCCCAATTCTTCTGTGCTGCCACTGAAACTGTCTGTGATGTTTCCACCACCACACTCTGCTCCAGTGTCACCCTCAACCAAGCCATGTAGGATATCATCATGGCGTTTCACTGGGCCACCCTTCCCCGCAGATGCCTCTGAACTCCACATCACACCCAACCTCAAAGCCCTACTTGACAACTGGTGCACGCTCATTCAGCTTGCTGCAGTGTGCCCTACCCACCATGCCAACAAACTTGTGCTACACCTACCAAGCTACCATGGCTTTGTTGATGCCTCTGGCTGGGGGCGTGGCCACATCTGGTTTGGCAGTGAGTGTACCCTCCCCCTTTGTCTGGTTAATCCAATGGCCATCGGATGTTGTCCTTTGCCTCCAGGACGACCCAGGGCCTGGCAGCCTCACCATCTGCAACCTGGAGCTTGCCAGAGTCATCTTCCACGTCTTGGCCCTGACTGTATACCTCACCTACCACAAGGCAAACCTTGGTCATTGCTCTGTCACCATTTGATGCAACAACCTTGCCACAGTCTACTGGACCAACAAGCTATGCGCCACTGCATCCCCTGTCACCATCTGCCTCTTCTGAGCACTTGCCGTCCACCTCTGCTCCCACCAGGCCATCCCCCTTGACATCTGCCATGTCACGGGGGCTCACAATGTGATGGTCAACTTTGCCTCCCATCCCCATGACACTGACCCTGCCTCATTCCTCTCCACACTCTTCTCAAAATTTCCCCCACAACATTGCTCCTGGACACAGTACCTCTTTCCTGCCTCCACAACCTCCTCAAAGCTCTTTTCCATGCTTCTAATGCAGCMATCTCTGCTGGCGTCATGGCAGCAACTTTGTAAACATGTCGTCGCTTTTAGCACCTGTGGTGCACATGGTTGGCAACAAACTTCCCTCAACTCAACCCAGCCCTCACCACCTCTTGCCCCCAACAGCTCTCAGTCCTGGCAGCCTATGCCACTGATGTGCATTGTGGTTGAGTCACTGGTAGCCAATCCCAAGTCTGTACCCAAACTGTYCAAGTTTTGCTTTATGTCATCTCTACAACGCTCCATCTGGCAGGCCAACAAAGCCCTCTACTAGGACTATTGCAAGAGGCC
This sequence comes from Pseudo-nitzschia multistriata, assembly GCA_900660405.1. Lineage (NCBI taxonomy): Eukaryota > Bacillariophyta > Bacillariophyceae > Bacillariales > Bacillariaceae > Pseudo-nitzschia > Pseudo-nitzschia multistriata. The sequence continues at coordinate 23,204 of CAACVS010000227.1, read as the reverse complement.
TACCCTTAAGCCCTACAGAAAATTTTGGCTGGCTTTGCACAAAGTGACCCACCACCCACCACCGCCCACGGGAACAACACCTTGCCATCCCCCTTCAACTCCCATACTACCTACTCAACCTCATCGCCAACTTCCTGTGCACAAAAATGTTTGCCATTGGCCAGATGGCTGTCATTGCTTTCTTCTACCTCCTCTGCATTGGCAAATATACCCAACATCCTCCCAGCGCCACCCGCTGCACCAGCCCCTTACACTTCTTGACACGTCATCGTCTGGGCCAACAGTACACCACACCTTGACCCCACCCTGGCCCACTCCCTGATCCTTTTTGATTGCACCGCTGCTACTCTCAACTTCTGAAATCAAAAGAAAAAAAATCTTAATATTATATCTAACCTTGTGAACTAGAAGAGGCACTATATGGCCAGAACCAGAGCCTCTCTGGATTAGGGAGCAGAATGCTCCTAGCTACACTGAGGGGCAGCACCTCCCTTGGAGGAGGTTTTGTGGAGGTGTGACCAAGTTCTATGCACACTGACAGACCAATGGAGGCCTGAGGCTGGATTCAGAGGACATAAAAGCAATTGGGTCACAGTTTGGATGGATGAGAACCATGCCATTATCATTTCAAAGGGCACTGCCAAGCCTAAAGGCAAGTCACCACATGCAGTGATCAAGGAAATGTGTGTCAAGCACACTGCCAAGCCAATTAAGGTAAGGGCAACCTAGTGGGCGAGGACACATGTAGTGGAGTAGTCAAAAAGAAAAAATCAAAAAAAAAGAAAATCCAAAAAGAAAAAGAAAAAAGGAAACCGTCTCACATCTTTCAAATCACAGCTGAGCCCTCCCAAGGAACAGCTGTTCATGGAGCATCTTCTTGAAGAAGAAACTGGGGATAAACCAACAAATCTAGTCACAGGGCGGGTTAAACACTTGGGGTTGTTGTTGTTGCTGTCCAACACAAATGACAGAAACAACAACAATCATGACCGGAAAGCACTGAGCTTCCGCTCCTTGAGAACTGGGGATGGATGCAGCTGAGGCAAACTGCACTTGACTGGGGGGGGAATAGTACTGGGAATGATACTGGTCTAGTAGGCAGTATCAGCTGAGGTTGTTGCTGTTGCTATCCAACCTGAGTGTCGGAAACAACAACAACATGACCAGAAAACTCTTCTGGTTGGGAAATAAAACTGGAACTGCATGGAGATGCTGGGGAACCTTTGAGTATGGTGTAGCATATACTCCAGGCGTTGTTCTTCAAAG
>CAACVS010000227.1:9359-20588 GCA_900660405.1 Pseudo-nitzschia multistriata | reverse complement strand
GTGACCAGAAAACTCTTCTGGTCTGTAAAATACTGGAACTACATGGAGATGCTGGGGAATCTTTGAACTGAGTATGATGTAGCATATACTCCAAGCTTTGGTCATCATAGGATTGGTCTTGGTTGAATACTGGGGGCTGGGGTTGTTGTTATTTCTTTCCAGCACAAATGTCAGAAATGAAACAACAACAACTTCAATACTGGAAGATACGGTACTTCCGGAGGACCAGGGGATGGATCCAGCTGGGACAAACTCCTACCACCAGCTGGGGCATATCAATATACTTGGAATAGTCATGGTTAGATGGCTTCATGCTGTTTAAAGTGAATGGAGGCCAGGGAGGTGGATTTTCCCCTTTGGAAGGGGATGTCACCATGGTGTTCAGATGCCAGAAGGTGCTGATCAAGTAGGAACTACCTAGGAATCAGTAAGAAATCTAGGTGATAATGYTCAGAAGCAAAGTGTAATTTCATGCGTTTGAAAAAATTCTATTTGAAAATTATATGTATCAGTCACAAACACCTGCTACTCCAGTGACTCAAACACAAAGGAAGGATCACCATTTTGCAGTCCTTGTAGATGCTCAGGAGCAAAGAAGAAGCAAAGAAGGAACTGTACAAAGATAAGTGTCATCACCAGGCCCAATACTACTACTACTACTACTGTTGGTAGTTTCTGGAGTCTTGCACTTCTGCTTGTACCTTCTCAATTTTAATAATAAATGAAAGCTGGTACTGCTACTAGAATAGTTCAGGCCAAAAACAACATTGAACTAGTTGAGAAATTGTCAACGCTTTCGTGAAGGATGTGGATAGTACAAAATATAACAATAAATTATGTATTGGAGTTTAACGATACGATTTTAAACATGGTACGACGTGTCAATGAGCTGTCGTCAGCGCCCGACCAAATCGATAGTGAAATTGAGTAAACAGACGACCCGGAAGTTCAATACAATGTAGAAGTATTGAGCAATGAATGGATAATTCATATCTTAAATTATCATCCATGAAAAGGTTGCAGCCAACGCAGTGACAGCAAAAGAAAATCTTGATTTTACTGTTGCGCCATCAGAAGCTTCGTTGGGCTCGGTTGACGACATAGGTGCGTCAGTGGGTGCTGCTTCGGGATTTGTGTCTTYGTCTGAAGTGGGGGTAACTTCCGGGACTTCGGTAGCAGGAGGAACAACGCACCCACAAGGTTCGTTCACGACTTCCAGCAAACTATTGCATAAATCACCCGGCATATCTTGGAGATATCCGGCTTGTGCTGCAAGATTTAACTGCCAACACTGATAGACATCACCTGTGATCATGGTTACATTGTTATCTACCAATGACATCTCACCATTCGAGGGACAAATGTTGCATCCACCTTCACATGGCAAGGGAGCATACGTAAGGTGATCCTCGATCTTCGCCGAGACGATGGTATCATCTCCGCAGATGATACCACTTCCAATGGTTTCATCGGCGTTGCTGCAATCAAAATTATTGCATGTAACGTTCGGTTGTGAATCGTAAAAGTAAAATTCGCACGAGTTGCACTGGTTTCCTTCTACCTCCAACACACAACCAGAAGGAGTGGTACTCTCGTCCGTGTATGTGAGCCCGTAGCAGTAATTGAACGAAAGAGGAGAAGTTAGCTCGTAGCAGATCGCAGAGGATCCAGTTCCTGGTGCCGTAACTTCGAGGTTGTAGGTTTCTAGGAAGCAGAAAGTGGTATTTCCTCCACAAATGTCCTCGGTGGGACTGAGGCAATTTTCTGCGTATGCACAAGTTACACTTGCAGTGTATGCTTCGACATTAAGATCAGCACATGTGCACGAAAAGCTTTCGTCTGTTTCTTCTGTGTCCCCACAAAGTTCGATTAGCTGTTCCATCACGGATAGCTCTTCCTCGGGTTCTGTAGCATTGGCTTGCAATCCACGAGAAAATATACCAAGATCAAGGTCTTCTTCATGCACTTGTGAATCTTCCTCGACCTCATTGCCAAGCTGCCGCTGCTGAAGTTTTCTTTGTAGATTGCGGATGACCTTGCCTTTATTTTTGGATGCACGGCGCTCTTTCAATACAGAAGTCACCTCGAATCGATCTTCCAAAGAAACAGCAAGTCCACGATGACTCGCGGATGCTGCATCATTGGCAACACTTTGGTCAGATCCAGATGTGGCTGTAACAGATGTGGCGAGGAGAGTAGCAGCAACAGTGAACTTCATAGTGTGATAATGGTGATAGTAATAGTATGGTCAGAGAGTACTCTAGAAATGACAGGTCAAATTGTGATAACAGGTGAGAGTAAAATTGGGTTTCAGCCAATTTATGTCCTACCAGTTCCATACTGCGGCTCTGATGCTTGTACTGGTCCTTGTGCTGCGCGTAATAGGTACTGAACTCCCAGTAAGAATGCTCTTGCCTGATGCATCTTAGTACGTTTTTCGTACTCCGGTACGGTGCTTTTAGTTGAGACGAGTAACTTCACCGTATGTGTGATGGAGATTTTTTGGAGAGTTACCTTTTATGCTGTCGGCAACGCATGTTTTCGCACCGATCGTGCCTAAATTTAAAAAATAGCGGTAAAACGCTTCTTCATATAGAAAATATTCAAGTATGAATAGCGTCATATTGATTGACGATCAAACGATCTCACATTTTGAAAAGCCGTTTTGAAAAATCGTTTTGTTTTCAAGATTCAAAATCCTGTACGGTACGTGTACGTAGTAACCTAATCGTACCTGTACTGTTGAATGCACTGTGCAAATTATTTCGTGCGATCCACAAAACTGCAAATTTGCAATTTAGTACTGTACTTCGTACCAGTACCGGTACTACTACAAATTTAGTCCTTACTACCTCCGTTCCTAAATAATGGTGCAGTTTGCCCTACTCTAATTTTTCCATAATAATGGTACAGTATGCATGACCCTTTAGAATTACTACTACAAGTACAGTTTTATCATTCACATTAAACAGAACCATTACTATTATTATTAGTAGTAGTACCAATACCAYGATTACTACCAGCACCATAAGCAATAGTAGTAGTAGTATTGGTATTACTATTGTTGAAGTCCACCACCAGTACTGAACATGCAAAGGCTATCTTTTCTTGGTCACAAGAGATTTATACAGGAAGCTCCCCTTCATGTGCAAACTTTGCTTTCCCAAGGTGTTGAATCTTGTATGTGTTGTCTCCTCCAACACCAAGTGAATCCTCGCCTCTATTGCACACTGTAGTGACAAAAAAAACATTGTTTAGAGTCTCACATTTGGATTCTTCTAATGCAGCAATCACATTGGCAATCAATGTGTCCATATTAGAAAAACCACTTCTTGTGCTGAAGGCTCTGGATAGAATTGAGAAATCCCAAATCAAGAACATTAAAGTCAGGACTATTATTAGGTGGTTGTGGTTTCACAACAATATTCCAGTTGTTCTTCTCTCAAGCTGCAGCTGCTGCAGCTGCTCTGTTGTTGAGTGTATAAGGCTTAGCATTGTCTTCCTGGATGATGCAACTTGGAACACTGTTGCCTCTGGGGAATTTCTTGTAAATGGCTGGTAGAACTTTCTCAATCACGAGCTTCCTGGTGTAGGCTTCTTCATTGACATTAACATGCTGGGGTTCAATGGTACCTCTGGGGCAATTTACAGAGGATCTCTGCGCTGGTCTGTACTCCGCAATAGGCCAAATACCAAGCTTACAATCAAGCCAAGTTGATAGATCCCTTAAGAGTGGAAACAGGCGCTCTTTCCCCCCTCTCTAGTGGATGCAAGGCAAGTCAATGAGTCACTTGAGGTGCAAAGAAGCCAGTGCAAAGAAGCCAGTGCAAAGAAGCCAGTGCAAAGAAGTTGGTCTTAGTCAGTTGAATGGAAAGAGCAAAACAAGTGTGTGACAGAAAGGTGTCGAAAAGAGGAAATTGGGAAGTGTAGTGAAATCAAGAGTGAAAATTATCATGTGAAAATAACACAGGGATCATTTTTCCACCATGCGCACAGCACTTTTTTCTCTTTGCATTGGTTCTCCAGCTCAAAAATTGAAAAAACCACATGAAAACTGCACACACCCAAATAAGTGCCCAAGCAATGTTAGGCACCTCTAGTGACCGACTAAACACCGCATGAAACATTCTCAACGAGTATGATAAGAATATCATGATTAAGCTTTAAGTCTGGGCTTTCTAAATAAACCGGTTCCACCCTTAAGTGACCAGTAGAACCAAACTGATGCTAAAATCACATTGATATGCCAAAAAAGGTCCCTTTGAGTAGCTACTGCAAGTACATCAGACACRTTGACTTTATTCAACCTACATGACTGTATAACAGTTTAATACATCTGTTTAGTGCAAAAAGAAGCATACCAATCAACAAAATATTGAGCTTATTCCAACCCAAGAGGTACAAACTGCACCAATATTTAGGAACAGAGGTAGTAAATGTTAAATGCATCCAATAAGCTGCACAGACAGTCTACAGTACAAATTCAATTGTGGTGTAAATAGTAACAACAACTACTAGTAAACATCAGATTAAGAACTAGTAGTTTTTGGTACAATTTACAATTTATTCTCTTCACACATCCTAATGAACATATTGTGCTCAGTGGGTACTTGGGTCATACAATTTTTATGCTGAAACCACTGGTATTGTATCATAGGCTTGGCTACCAAATGCAAAATATAATTGTACATTTTGGGCCCTTATTTTGCATGTAATGACTACTTTGACTAAAAAATTGGCTTGTACTGCAGTTTACAGCGGGCACATGCTGAATTTTTGAATCCCACAATCGTGCAACCAAAAAAGTTTTGCTCGCACATGCACGCTGTAGCCCTAGTACACKGTGATTAGATGGCCGGTTATCCACGCACAGTAGAAAAACAAGTAGAGCATTAAGAGAGGTTCAACTCATGCTAACTGCTATATCTTTGTCCCCAATGGACTCTTAAGTATGGTAAGCACATGAATCAAAAGCCATTTTTATGAGCTTTTTAACCATATGGGGGAGTTGGGGGGTCTCAGTAGTGGAACATATTGATATACGTGTACAAATATAGGATTCAAAATGTACAACTGGATCATGTTTTTTTGCTTGGCCCACCCCATACAATAGATGTTGTCCCCCCAAATGTATGATACAGTCGTTGATTTTGGGCCCTTATTTTGGGTGTACTGACTACTTTGAATAAATAAACTAAATGTGTACTAAGTTTACAGTGAGACATGTGCTGAATTTTTTAATCCACCAAGTCAAGTTTTGTGCACAAGTTCTCCAACTGCTGATTTTTGCTTCTGCACATGATACTATTGCTGCTGCACTGCTAGTACAAGTCAATTTTTAATCCCACAAGCCATTACACAGTAAAAGGAGGGCCCAAAATCAATGTACAGTAGAAAATCATGCAGAAAGTTAACTAAGCATCAACTCACTCTGACAGCTATAACTTGGTGCCCAACGGATACTACAGAGTGATTGGCACATGAATCATAGAAAGCCAGTAAAAAGGCAAATTCAGTGATACACCCCAGGGGGTTATAGGGGGTTATTGATTATTGAAAGATGTATGTGTATGTATATTGAGCATTAAAAATGTAAAATTAAATCAGCTTTTATTTAAATTGCCACGGCTATATGGTGACAAGCAGGTCATAGCAGGAGTACTACTGCTAGTACTACTACTAGTAGTGGTAGTACTACTAGTACTAGTAGCAGGAGACTTGCTACTACTGCAACTAGTACCATATACAGCTTGGTTTCTAGTGACATCATAAAGGATGATTCTGGTTGAGTGATGTACAAATATGTATTAGCAATAGTAAAAATAGTAGTAGTATTGTTCTGTACTGATTATCCATAATATTTCATCTCCCATTCACCAGTTGGATTTTGAGTGAGGATATTGTCTGCTGGTTTGAGAGCAATAGCATGTACTGCTTCAAAGAGAAAACATAGTAGGTGTCTGTATTTCCTGTTTGACAAACTATCATTATATGAGCTGTTCCATTCTGAACTGTTTCTCTTCTTCCTCAGACCAATCAAACAGTGACAACATCTCATCCCTCTTGTTCCTATCCATACCTTTCCCAGCTCTCTGGTAGATATCTTGGAACATCCCTTTCCTCCCTTCCACCTCTTTGGCAATGCTCCTGTCTGGATACCTCCTCTTGTAAAGTCTCCTTTGCTGAGATAGAGGGGTCCTCAACAAAGAATTTGCTTTGTGACTCTTCATTCTTTCACAAAACTCCTGTTCAGACATACCTGTTCTTATGGTATAGGCCATATCATGTTTCCGGACTCGCCAATCATACATTTTTAACTTTATATTTTTATATGCATATGGATATATTCCACTACTACCTAGGACCCCCCAACTCCCCCACATGACTATAATCCTCTTCTTCCTGGGATTCAATTCATGTGCCAATCATACTTAAGTGTCCATTGGGGACCAAGTTATAGCAGTTAGAGTGATTTGATACTTACTTTCTAAGTGTTTTTCTGCTGTGCGTCCATTTTGGGCTATCTTTTAACCATGCAACAACTCATGGGATGAAAAATTCAGACTCGTAGTATCAAGTGAGAGCATGTGTGCACAAAACTAAAAAAAATCTTAATATTATGTTTTACCTCGTGAACTAGAAGGGGCACAATATGACCAGAACCATAGCTTCAGAATCAAAGTATGCTTCTGGTTGTTCCAAGGGGCGGCACTTCCTTCCAAGGAGTGTCTTTGGAAGCACAACCAGGTTTTTGGGTGGGCTGGGAGATTTTGATAGATATTAGCTCAAAGTAGTTTGAATGGTACAGKTGGAAACAGCAGAGGCAGAGGAAGTCCCTGGCAATGCTGGTGGTTTGTGCCATTTCTTCTTGGAGTACGTGTCAAAGACCAGCCCATATTGTGTGATGCTCTCCAGTGGTTGTTTACTATGAGGCAGATGTGAAAAATACTGGTTAATAGGGCATGTGTTGGAGGTTGATGTGAGCTTGCTAACACTTGCAACAATAGTCTTTTCATATACCAGTGGTATGGGTGTGCAAAACTAAAAAAAATACTGGTGGGATTCAAAAATTAAAAATTCAACACTACTAGTACTGATGTGTATTGTAAATTTGGTAACCACATCTAGTATACATAAAGAGTTCCTCTGGTAGAATCTTCACATAGGCAGCTGCCATTCCATTTCATCTCTTCTTGAACAACTTTTTGGAAAGCATTCATGTCACTGGATAGGTAGCTCTCATGACAACCCCTGAGTTTCAGGTTTTGGTTTGAGCAGCATGGCCAGAGAGGACTACCATCAAAAAAGAAATTCTAGGGGAATGCCTAGCAAGTAAATCCTGGTGAAGATGCTTTCCAGGATGGAGTTCAAGAACTCTATCCACTTGAACTCTTTCAGTCACAAAGCCTGGGAGTCTTCCCTGGATCTTCTCTGCAAATGGATGAGCTGCTGAGTTGACACTTTCCATATCAGTTGTCAAGAACTCTTTCCCAATAAAGACAATCACTGGAGACACACAAGAAGTGTATCCATGAAAAGCTTTTGCAGAGTTGGGCTGCCAAGAAAGGGAGCATTGCTTGTCTGTATCACTGCATGAACATCCAAGAAGTTGCTGTTTTGTCCAGTTGCAGTTTCATTACTGCATACTAGAAGTACTTACTCAAGAAGATCTAGTATAGTACTAGTAGTAGAACTGTATTTGTGTTAAATTTGGACAATTGGGAAATGTTGGAAGAATTCTGGACCATCAAGCACAGCCATTTTTGGTGTGAATGAACCCCAGCAGTCAGGGCAAAGAAAGATCTTTCATCAGTTCTTGTTCAAGAACACATGATGAATATGAAATAGTAGTGGTACTACTGTTACTAGTAGTAGGTGTAATTGCATGAACAAGTATTAAGGAAGGGTGCAGCACCTTCTTTACTAGACCTAGCCCAGCAACTAGCAATTTTGTGATCTATGATGTTTGACAACTTTCCAAATTTGGTATTGCCAATGCAGTCAGAGGAGAAGGATTGAGCTTGGCAGACATATCATAGCACTACTACTAGTAGTAGGTTAGTAACCATMTATTTAGAGGCCATAGAATTGGTCAAGTTGTTTTTGTTCAGCAGCATTTAGCCRTTCATCTGAGTGCCATTTATTAAATAAGTGTCTCCAGCTTCAGTTGTAGCAGTTGATGGTGTTAGCCGAACAGAACATTTGTTTGAGGAAATCATATCTTCAGAAAACTCAATATCTCCCACTGTGTGATTGCAATGTCACCTTTGGTCCCTCTCCACCAATGCTTTTTGGCTTTGTTCAACATTGTGTGTTTTGAGATTAACACTAATGACTAAATGCCTCCCCAACAATTGAAGTTGGAACTAGCATGATGAGCATAGTCCCTTTCCCCCACCCTGAGCTCCTACTAATACTTCTTCAAACATCCAGCAATCATGCACAAAACAGCACAACACCATGGTCAAGACCATTTGAATTTATTTCTGGGATCCAACATTGGAAATGTTTAGAAAACTGAGGACAGGATGAAGCTTAGGTCCCTTTGGTACACAGCCATGATTGTTGGGTGTTTCATACACCACCATTCTTCCATCATCATTTGCTCATTTGCTCACTTATTGCAGCTTGGCTAGTAGTAGTAGTAGCAGCAGCAGCAATAGTGGTTGCTGACAATATCATGAGTCCTGACTTTTACCACCAGTATTATTGTGGATGACTCCTTATATGTGGTGAGGATATGCATATTAGTATATACCATAGTATTTGCACTGTTGATAGCTGAAGAAGACAGGTCCTGTAATTGTGCAGCCTGGTGCCCATGTCCACCAATCTCAATTCTCAGTTGTCTGTAATGATATTGTATTGCGTTGGCGTTCAAAAAAAGCCAATTAAATTGTTGAATTTTAATGCTATAATATATACATACACAAATATCACATATTTATCAATATAACTAGTAGGACCCCCAACTCCCCCATACGACTAGAATCCTCTATTTATTACAAACACATTGCTGTGTTTATCTCTGTTGAAGACTTGTTGACAACCTAGGTACAGCTCAAACTATCAGTTCAAGATGAAAACAGTTATTCAGTTAAAGAACACAAAGCATGGATTTTTGGCCATCATTTTTGGCCATCTTTTTACAATGTAGTAGTGACTCATGGGATTAAGATTCTGGACTAGTATGACTACTGGTAGTAGTATGGTAGCACATGTTGAAGTAAGGGCATGCAAAACTTCTATCTGTGAGAATTCCATTTGAGCACATGTCCCTTTGTAAACTATACTTCTACTAGTATGAATCAGTTTTTTAGGCAAAGTCCTCATTTTTACACAAAAAGAGAGCCCTATGACTGTATTGTAGATTTGGAAGCCAACTCTGTACTATGATAGATGAGCTATCCAACTAGTTGCTGATTATGGATTGTTTATATTGTGTAGAATATCAAAATCCACAGAAGTGACAATGAAAGCTTTACCATCACAAAAACAAAGTGAGGTTATTGCWAGTATCTTTCACAAACATTGTCAAGAGCTTGTGTTTCAGATATTGTCCTTCTTGAAGATACTGAATGTTCTGAGTCCTTGAAGTACYACTAGCCACAAATATTGTATAGTTGGCATTTACATCAATGATACAGTCATGGATTTCAGGCCCTTATTTTTGTGTGTAATGCCTAGTAATTTGATTAAAAAACTGGCTTTTACTGCAGTTTACAGCCAGGCACATGCTGGATTTTTAATCCCACAAGTTAASTTTTGTGCCCATGTGCTCCAACTGCAGATTTTTGCTTCAACACATGCTACTACAAGTCCAAATTTTTAATCCCACAAGTCATTACATGGTAAAAAGATGGCCCRAAATCCAAGCACAGTACAAAATACACATAGAGGAGTATTAAGTAAGGATAAACTCACTCAACAAACAGCTACATCTTGGTCYCCAACAGATGCTTAAGAATGAAAGGCAGATGAATCAAAAGCCAATTTAAACAGGATTCTAGTCACATGGGGGAGTTGAGGGGTCATAGTAATGGTATTTATCAACATTTGTGTACATATTGAGTATTGCTAATGTATGAATGGCATGTCCAGAATTTTGGTGCCAACTCTATAGTATGGATAATCATTTGAGGGAGCAGTGCTGAACCACCTAGACAAAATAAAGGAAGTTTATTACATTATCCATCAAGTTACATGTACAAGAGGGTGACAGGCAATTGACAAGATTTGTGACAAATCTGCATGTTGCAAATACACAAGACATGCCATATACCAATGAGTAGTCATCACTGAACTAGGTACTGATTGAGACTGAGGTTTCATACTGGGTCAATAAATTGGTCCTTGAGTTGTAGATCATACATTGACAGAAACTTCCACATTTTCATTAATAAATTGTCCCTGAGTTGTAAATCAAACATTACAGTACTTTCCATATTGTCATTTCTTCCAAAGTCAAAGGTTATTGTCAGGACACAATGGCCATTTCTTTCATTCAAGATATTATCGAGCGGCATCATCAAAGGATTGTATAAAGCCATATGGCCCTTTATGTGAATATTGTACTCAATACAATTACGATTATTGTCAAGTGTGGCCAATTGTCTTTTGTTGACCTCCAGGATCATCTTGATCAGTTTTGGGTATGATTACTGGTCCTTCCCGAAGCACAGTGAAGCTGAATCTTATAATCTGGTTTTTCCTTTCATGATTATATGGCAGAGTGAATACTCTCAAAAGCGAAAGCGATGAGATATGTGATTCATTTCAAGTGGTTTACTTCAGAGATTTTGAAATTATAGCTAATTGAAGAGCTTATTCGATCGCTTTGTCTCCGACTTGCTCTTCGCTGTCAAGGAAGCCATTCGTGCGAATTTCTCTCGGATCGAAGATCCCCGAGAAGATGAAAGTTGCTCTTTCGAAATGTCTCGTTTACTTCGAAATTCTAATCCCCGGGATGAAGGCCCTCGAGACAATGGTATCACCTCTTTTGTAAAATCCCGTTCAACGTGAAATTTCGATCGCCGAGACGAAGACCCCCGAGACAATGGTATTGCCTCTTTTGTAACATCCCCTTCACTGTGAAACTTCGATCGCCGAGACGAGGGCCCTCGAGACAATGGTATTATCGCTTTTGTAACATCCCGTTCGCTGAGGAACTTTGATTGCCGTGACGAAGCCCCTCCAGACAGTGGTCTTATCGCTTTTGTAACATCCCGT
>CAACVS010000226.1:243579-255779 GCA_900660405.1 Pseudo-nitzschia multistriata | reverse complement strand
AAGCTTCGTATCGTACGTATACTTCCGATACAGTACGTACGTATGCTTCCTTTCCAATACGTACGTATCCTTCTCAGTACGTACGTATCCATTGCAGCTAGATCTATGATGGAACCCAAGAATCAAAATTTCAAGGTTGTTGTAAGATTAAACAGAAGCCTCATTACAAACTATTTAAGATTCCAGATTCTCAAAAAGACTAAGATGAAAGCCTGCCTTCTTCTTGCCATTGTGAGGATATAGCTGGATCACAAGTAGCTAGTGAATAACCTCACTCTTTACATCAACATTTCACAGCTATCTGTCCCTTGAAATTTTGATTCCCGATATTATATTGCTTAAAATGCTAATTTAGCATATCAACGGGAATCACCCATTCATACCATCAGAAATTTCGAAATTTCACCAATCCTCAAATTAATCGGTATTTGGTTCAATTCATACCAACGGATTTTTCGATGATGTCTTCAAAAAAAATATCACTACCAGGGGCAATAGTAAAGAGTAACGAAAGAAAGTTCTACGCGTACAAATCCATCGAACTAAGAAGCATGTAGATGTGTTTTCACGGTAACTACCGGCCGGTACGTACTACTCGTACGCGTAAAATAACAATTGAACTCAATACTGTACGTACTGTACTACTGTAACAGCTATTGGTACGGGTACATACGTACGTACTCCAGCATCGTAGTTCAACTAGGTAAAATCATTTTTTCGCTATCATTGCTCCTGCGCGGAAAGGCCACACCTGTGATGGATGGAGGACAGACAGCGACGATGATACGAGCACTCATACGGTTTCATTAGCATTACGTACCTACCGATAGGTGCCAATGTAAAGGTACTACAGTAAAGTAGTACCGATAGTATGGTACATTTACCGTGCGGTATCATCACCCATCAAAACAAAAACCACCAACCAGAAGATGGTAGTACACAAGAACATACTGGCACCAGCACAATACACCAAGAAAACGCGATCGAGTCTCACACTATACGATCAAGATGCGTCGCTCGTCTGCTGTGAGTCAATGTAAACCCAGGGGCCCTTCTATCGACCACGGGCTCCGGTTAGGGATATGTGCGCTCTTGGTTGCTTCGCTGGCGGTTCCAGCGAGCGGATGGTCCCTGAACCATAGCCATAGCCATCAGCATCGCCATCGCATCGGGCTGGCAAACCGTCGAAGCGCGAACCCCGCCGATGCAAGCCCGGCCGCGCTCTTTCTCTCGGCGGACACCGAATCCACCGGGGGGGAGGAACAGCTGGCGACAATGATCAAGGAAGTCTCCGGGATGCGGGTGTCCGAGCTGAAGGCGGAGCTCGGAGAACGCGGCGTCGACTTTTCCGATTGCTTCGACAAGGAATCGATGGTGGAGAAGCTGGCAAGCGCACGGGTGAACGGCGTTGGCGAGGACGACAACGACTACGAGCACCAGAGCGGCGAAAGCGGGGAGAACACCGGCGATGCCGCAGCGGTGGACGCCGACACCCCCCAAGACTTTGACCGGGAGGCCGCCCTCCGGGAGCTCAAGGGGATGCGGGTCCGCGAGCTGCGGGAGGAGCTGGGGAGGAGGCGGATCCCCCGGGCGGGCCTCTTCGAAAAAGAGGACCTGGTGGCGGCCCTGCTGGAGGCCCGCGCGCTGGCCTCGGTCTTTTGCGCCACGGGCTCGCTGGTGGCGGGGGAGGTCACGGAGGTCTCCGAGGACGTGGCCCGCAGGGAAATCGGCTTTGGGGGCGGCCCGCCGCTCCTCCTCGACGTGTACGCGACCTGGTGCGGCCCGTGCCAGATGATCGCGCCCTTTCTGAAGGAGATCGCGGCCGAGAAGGGGACCGGCCTGCGGATCGCCAAGATGGACAGCGACCAGAACCCCGGGCTCTCCTCGGAACTGAGGGTCCAGGGCCTCCCCACCCTGGTCTTGTTCCGGTCCGGCGAAGAGGTCGACCGCATCGAGGGGGCCCCCACGAAGGAACAACTCCTGGCGTGGATCGACGGCCACCGGTGACGGATGGAGAGACGGCGGGCAGCGGGTTCGATCGCGTCGGACACGATCACAAGAAACGCACGACTGCGATACGAAGAGGCACGCGGGAAGACCGGTGCCATTGTCCTAAGCTTGTAAGCAAAACGCAGTTTTTCAATCTCGCCGTTACAGTAGGTTTAGTTTCTGAAAGCGTGCGCAACAAAGCCGTCCCTCCGCGATGCAGCAAGCTTGGGAAATACGGATGCCTTCCGACAACCACCGATGGCGTGCCTTCCTGTATCGCTTGCACACACAGCGAAAGCCCAAATACGGTTTTGCCTGACGTGCGTCCTCTTCTCGTCCAACTTGGTGCTAGCTCTGCCTTTCCTACTAGCACCCTTCGTGCGTTTTGGTGATAGGTCCCACTCTTTCCAAACAACACGACTTCGCCTTCGTTGCATAGATAAGTTCTGACGCCGAGGCAGCAGATACAGTGTCCACTTGGTAGTCATGCAAAGCAGAAACAGGGCAACATGAAAGGACCTTCCCCCGTGACGGGACACGGATGATCTGTGCGCAATACTGGTTTTTCAGATTCGTACAGTACTCGTACGGGAGCGTAGGTCATCGTGTCCTTATTGGTGGTTTCTTCCTACCGTACCGTACTTCCACCGTGACGCTCGGTTGGAATATGGACTCAATGTACGAATCCTGAATCGTACCTTGCTTAACAAATTGGATCCGGACGGACGCACAAGGGGGACCTGGGCAATCGTGCTCGTGGCCTCAAGAGCTCGAAGAATGTGCCCACGCCTGTCGGTCGATGCCAAGCAGAACTAGACAGAGCTCTTTCCATTATTGAAGAAGCTGGAACAGAAGATATCGAGATCCTTGCAATTGGTTGCATCGTAGCCATTGCAAAGGTGACCGTTGCTTGCGGTGAAGCTTGCGTTTGCTTTGTCGGAACCTGCATTTCTTTTGCCTGTGTTAAGCTTCCTTTATGCATTGTCGGAACGGGGCCTAAATGCGCCCTTGCTGTTGCCAATATGGATTTAACACGTGATTGTGATCATTTCTCCCATTCTATCTCTGTGTCATGTGTTAGTCTACTTTCACAATAATTATGGAACTAATGAAAACTATTTATGTGTCAAGTTTTAGTCCAGTTTTCGTCCAGAGGTGACTGTCTCTGTAACTCTGATCTTCGTGTCACCCACCAGGCAGCTTTCCCATTGCGGCATCAAAAGCACCGTGAAATTCTACAATTCTATCTCTTTCATAGTCATTTGTTGTTCCTTCCATTCCATAAATTCCTTCCCGGATATCTCTGCAAAGTCTCCATACGTCAGCCGTTTTGGGTTGCGGTCCGCGTCGCTGTTGGCGAAAGATACGGAAATAAGATTGATAGCATCCCTCACCATTGCCATGCCAAGCAGAACGACGTCTACAGAATGATACTTCGTGGGTATGATAGGATCTATCCACGGATGGATCCTAAAAATGGTCCAGTCTAGCCAGCCGTATCGAATTTCTTCTGTGATGATGTTGCAGGGTTGGAAGATGCGAACAAAAGGTATTGAACCTGAGTTTTCTGTCAATGCGACTTCTTTTAGCCCCATCACATTGACCATCGTTGTTAGGAGTCCCCACCATCCTATGGGTGTCCCATCGTCGCCGCTTTCTAGTTCTTCTCTTGTGTATGGCGTTGGATGTTCCTCTGGATCGACCGAGCTAAATGACGTGAGGGACTGCACCTTCAGTTTCTCGCACAGCCTCGCCATGGACGCTACCATATCGACCTCCACGAAGTGAAAGCTGCGAAAGTCGTACAAATGCGGGAAACCCGATCCGGTGGCGATGAAACAGGCATCGGCGGGGCCCATGGCCAGAAGCTCCTCGTTTTGGTCGACGTTTCCCAGATCGGGGAGCTCCACCCGGACCACCTCGGGGAGCTGCTGCCGTGAGGCCGGCAGTAGATCCGTCACCTTGGGAGGAAATCTCCTTCCCACAATGATAATCTTGGTAAAGAAAGAGTTGTTGCGAAGAATCGCGCGTAGGACCGAGTTCCCAACGGCACCAGTGGCACCGAACAGGAGGGCGGTCTTGGCTTCCGCGATATACGATGACAACGATAACGAGGCCACGAGACCTAACAACAGAGTCTTCCTAGAGAAAAATCGGCAAAGAAGACGCATGATTTCACCGTTTGTGTATCTTGATGCTGCTGCAACAAATTTTTGGCGCTTTTTTTTTGGTTTATGAGAGTTTCGTTGCGTACGACAATGGCATTGTGCAAGGTTGTTCTAAACACTCACAAAAACAATGATAAAAAGGATAACGATAACCATCATAATGGTTTTCCATAGATTTCCGTAGAATTCATTTTCTGCAGAACCGTAAATTATCAAAAATGGATATTACTAATTGGAGTATTTTTTATTTAATAATATTGTAAAAATTCTGGGAATCAATGCAATTAAGCTCTTGGTATGAACCGTCCAGAATTGTTCAATGATACGGATCGCATTTTGCATTTTCTACGTTGCCGTAATACTACTCGAGAACTATTGCGTGTAAAGAAGCATGATCATCGTGTGAGGATGATAATGAGAGGGATGATTGCATAATATTGTCAATTATTGTTGAATTATTGTTGAAGAGCGTGCGTATCCACCTAACAGCGGTTTCAATTATAATAAGAAGAATGACGACGACGATAGTAATCATATTAAGTAAAAAAGCAAGGCAATAGTGAAAACCCTCTGAAGTGAATTTCTCGGGATACCAAGAGGAACATTAATTTTTTGGGGGATGTGAACCACTCTGAGTTATGACCCTTGGTTCTACCGATGCACAAGTATTGGTAGAGAATCACTGCTGTTCCAAAATAATGATAAAAAATATGCAGATTTGTACTGTAGTTTTTTAAGCTCTCGTGATCATCTACTTATTTTGATATGTTTAGCATGCGGCATGTGAAATACTATTACTAGTAGTTCTACTAGTAGTTTGCTGATTCCTCTTGAAGCTTAAATAAATCATGTTTTGTTAATGTGCACAAGAAAGGAGGTGTTTTTGCTGGTGCTAGTGCATTCAACTTCTTGTTTTTCTTCTTGTCTGCTGGGGACCACCAGCACCATGTTGTTACTGCCATCACAATAGGTCTACATGAGGTTCCAATCGGAACTTCGGAATTCTCGTGAACGCGCTTGGTAATCTTCGAATAATTCTAATCTTATAATTTCAATTTTCATACACACTTAACATACTAAGAGTACACGTAATCTCGTGCAATGCCTTCCCTTCTTAGCAACAGTTTTATCTTCTTGACCTCTTTTGGTAGAACATTTATAATCATGGTGGTCATAGAATCATCATGTGTTGCATTTAAGAGTACCAATTTTGGTTCATCTAATCCCAATGAGTCAAGTTGTTTTTCTTGCTGTTTGCTGTTTTAGTAAAGTCAGTTTTTGCTTTAAATTTTTGTTTGGTTCAGCAGTCAAGATATGACTTACTACTACATACTAGTATTTTATGAATTCAGACTTGATAAAGTCATTTCTAGCTCCATGATGGAGCTCTTTTAGAATGCCAAAATCTTTCTTCAAGTCAATACTAGTACTTTCCTAATTTCTCATCAAAATCTTATACTTCTAGTATTGTTTGAAGAAATGAACAAGTGACAGCCAGCACTTGCACAAATTTATTTTAATTTAGCATGAGTAAAAAAATACTGCATAGTTGTTATTTAGTATTGATTCAATACATGTTTCAGTTTGGTTTTGTGCAGTAATCCTGTTTGTTACTAGCAGCATGATGCACACATCCTAGCAGTAGGAACAGAAAAGTGTGGTCTACTCACATTTTTGTTGTACTAGTAGTACTAAAACACAAAAAGTGCACCTGAGAGGGATCTGTCAGACTTTCCTGCTTCTAATTTCTCCACCAACAATGTGAGGAATAGAAGGGCTGACAAACTTCCATTAATACAACTAGTACTATTTCTAACAAGTATCAAAGTGTCACCACCAGGATTCAGTAATTCTTGCATCATTTTCCTTGGTTGTCACAAATAAGTTGTATCCTGTGATTGTTGAGGATGAGGATTGACAACAGGGAGTCAGCATCCATCTACTAGGATGAAAATCACCAATACCAATACTAGTAGCAGTGGAAGCTGCCTAAAGAAATGCTTGCTGGCTTTTCAATGATCACAACTTGCTTTATCATGAAACTACAGTAGTACTGAGGATATGGTGATCACTCTACTACTAGCGTCCACAGTAGTACCAAATAGCATCCACCACAGTAGTAGTACCAAAAAATCTTAAATTTATATTTACTACTAACCTTGTGCACTAGAAGAGCCACTATGTTGGCCAGAACCAAAAATTCCAAGAGGTATGCTGGTGGATGTGAGACCAATTAGAGGGGTGGGGTGGTTGCGCTGTTTGGTGAAAAACTGTGTCACAGTGGTGTGTAGTGTTTGGTCCTTTGTAGTAATACTAGCAGTGGCCATAGAATGCTCTGACATAGTAGGCCATCTATGACATCTCTTCTTGGAGTATTTGTCAAATACCAGTCTCCCTCCTTGTGTAATGCTCTCCAGTGGTTGTCTTTGCTGTGAAGCAATGATGGAAAATTCTAGCTGGTAATAGAGTGCATATTGGAGACAGAGAGGTTTTGTGGATACTTGCATTAAGCCTTTTCTCCTGCACTCAGAGGTGATCTGACAGCAAACTATTCAAAGCTTTAGAAAAGAATGCTTCAGGATCCTCCTTGGGGAATAACAAACAAACATGGGAGGGACATGTCTATGGTTGCAGGGCAAACAAGTTGTCGCATCCACAGTAGTAATAAGAATAGGGTGATTCATACTACTAGTACATCATAAGACTCCTCCTCCTCCTCATTTTTCAGTTCTTGTATTTGTATTTGTAGTAATTTTCTCAGTGCTAGAGTAGTTCTTCTTCTTGTCCCATTTGTGTACTAAGATTGACTCAATACAAACAGATCCAAGCACCACTCTAGTACTATAATTTTTCCAATGGACTTTTGTTTCTATCATCTCATTTAGGACTGCTGCTGCAACCATGGTGGTAGTTTTTGTAAAAGATAGATCTGCTTGGGCCGTTCACCACCTTTGAGGATATACTAATGGCTGGTATGCTGTTTTTTGAATCAAGATGAAATTTATGAAGTGGTTGTGTTCAGTGCTCTTATTGAGTGCTAGTAGCACTGGAATTATGGTTTTGTTTCAGTGGTGTTCATTCTTCATTGGTGCTGATAATTTTCATGATGTTGGAAGACTTACAAGAATGCTTCTACTACTAGATAGTAGTGGCAATTTGATTCAAGGTGTTGTCAATTTTGGATGCTTATGGTCTGCTTTTTGGAGCCAATAGTTTAGTGCTATTGGCATGATCATATCATGCTCATTAGTATTAGTATTAGTATCAGTATCAGTATTAGTATTAGTATTAGTATTAGTATCAGTATTAGTATCAGTATTAGTATCAGTATTAGTATCAGTATTAGTATCAGTATTAGTATCAGTATTAGTATCAGTATTAGTATGAGTATTAGTATGAGTATCAGTATGAGTATCAGTATGAGTATCAGTATGAGTATCAGTATAAGTATATTTTTTGTACCAGTGAAGATCAAATCTTTTACTACCATTTTAAAAAATCAAAACCATCAACAATACTGTTCCCTTTCTTGTTGTTCTTCTTAGCACCACCATCACCATGATGTGTCATTACTAGTACAGTGTATCACAACCACTAACAAGAAGAAGCTCCTTCTTTGAATTCTATGCAATAGATGAGAATAAATGGAGAATTCTACATAAGATCTATTAATCAATATATTAGAACAAACATTAATTTTAGTAGCACAAGTATACAGAAAAATAGGAAGGTCATTGCACTGATCTATCCAAGGACAATCATACTCTTGGGGTGAAGGCCTCCAGCACACCACCAATATGAATTGATTACATATGCTTGCCTCTCCAGCTAAGATGAGGTGAATTCAACTATCAATAGCAAAGCCAAGACAAAAATCACTATCACCCACGCCAACTGAATGTGAACAAAATCGTCAGTAGATACACCGGTATGGGCTCCGTCTCCACCATGGCAACAAAAATACAATCCGCATGGAGAAGTGAAAGAAGAATTGATGTCATTCATGATATGCATGTAGAGACTGGGTCGGATTGTTATAGCATACTTGGGTGGGTTTTTGCCGTTGAAAAAAGATTGTTCGGCAAGGTATAGCCTTCCTCTTTCCGCTTCAAGAAGATTCAAATCGACAACAAGCTTCCTGTTATCCCTGATTTGAGTTGGTACCTGGTTGTAGACTACCCCAAAATTTTCGTAGGATGGAGTTCGTCTTGGACTGACATGAACGTTCTGTATACTCACGCGATCGTCTCCAAGATGAAACTTGCAATCGGAAGTATCTTCTGCACTAATGTCGCTCGCGCAGTCGGACAAACCCGACAATCGATTGTCGATATTCTCTCTCTCGAATTCGTCATCGACGCTCATCAAGTATCCTATGGATTCTATTTCCAATTTCGGAAGCAACGGAGTTTCCTCAACAGCCTCATCGAGAACCTCGTCTTCTAAGTCGTCGAGATGTGTTGTCGCAACAAAAGAAAACATTGCCTTGATGGTTGCCATGCTAGGGAAACGTCGACAGGCTCTTTTAATTTCTTATCACGCAGGTGGTATTGTCGTACACAGTTCCTTCTAAAACAAATGCTTCGCTGTCAAGAAAATTTTCTGCTATTGATCGATTCATCCTTCGCTTTGTCGAATCAATCCTTTGCCGTGGTCAAATAGGCTGAACTGATTCTCTCAGCTACTGTACGTAACATCTCCCATACCATGATGCTTTGATTTCTATTGAAGAATTGACCTCAATCTTTGAAGCGTATTACCGTACCGTACCGAAGTACGTACCTTAAAGTGCCCTACCTACCGTACGTATTATAATACGAGTGAGCTTATTCACGAGCTATTTGGGACTCATTCTCCCCAAAGCATTTTCTGAGTTTTGCATGTCACGAAAACTCCCGAAGTGCTCGCTGAAGTGATTTCTGAATTACCCGAATTGGTACGAATGTCAATTTTGGCTTCAAGAAGGAGCATTAGGGCGGCTTCGCTGTTACTAACTTCCCTGAAGATAAATACATATCTTTCGAAGCAAATAACCATCCATTTGCTTTTCAAACCACCATCAAATTGGGGCAGAAAATGGCAGAATTAGTGAAGAAAAAATAGATGACTTTCCATTAGAATATAATACAGAATTGTTTGGGTGGTTTAGTACCAAAGGAAATATGCGTGAAGTGTCGATTATTTCCCGCGCAAACGTTCGATTCCTGGCTTAGGAAAGTCGATCTGGTCTTCTTCATATCTTGGCAATGGTTCACGCAACGGCAAAAAAGCCTTCGTATTTCAACCAAACCACTACTAAATCCGAAACAGCCCTTTATGGATCGATTCCCCCCCTTCGGTTCCCGTCTATTGTGATCCAAAATCGAAAGATAGATTACATTCGGCGCATCGCCTTCCCCCAAGGGATGGTTGCCGATTGGAACTAGTGATACATTCATTCATGTATACAATTCTGTTACCGGCCGATACCGAAACTTACAACTTCCGTGACCTTCCTAGGTTTAACCATTTATTAATTCCAGGCCAAGAAGGCAACCGATGACGAAGATAAAGACGACCCACGCTAACTTAATGTCGACAAAATCGTTGTGCGATACACCGGTGTGGGCTCCGTCGCCGCCGTGGCAGCAAAAGAATAATCCGCACGGGACGTTGTAGGCGTCGTGCACCTCCGTAAACAGCTGCTTGTAGATATTGGGTTGAATCGTCAGGGCGTACTTAGTCTCATGATTGTTGTCGAAAAAGGAATACGAGGCTAGGTACAAACGCCCCCGGCCACCGTAGTCCATGTTCATGTCTTCCACCACCCGAACGTTCTTCTTGAGCTGCGTGGGCACCAACTGGTAGTCTTCTCCGTACTGCGCAAACGAATCCGTCCTCCGCTGGTTCACAAGAATGTTGTTGATGCTCATTCGGGTGTGGTCACCGAGGTGGAAGCTCTTGCCGGAAATATCGGAAAATCTCGCCTCGATGTCGTCTGAATCGTATGTACACGAACTCATATCGTCGTAGTTGTGGTCGGAATTATCACCGTTTTTGTTGTCGCTGCCACTACTACCATTACCATCGCTCATCTCGGTGCTACTGTCCGGTTCGTATGTCCCATTAAAGGAATCTTTCATTTCTTTATGTTCTAAAATATCGCAGAGTACAGTGCTTTTGTTGCCGTCGTAATCTTCGCCTTCACCACATCCTCCTTTCAAGGAGCCATAGTTTTGAATACTCTGGTGCTCGGGACCGGAAGCTTCGACGGACGGTTGAAATGGCAAGGCCTCCGCCATTGTTATTCTTTGTATCTGTTTCTATTCAAACAAGTATCGCGTTGCGTTGCTGTGCGCTGCGAGTTGGATTTGTGCCAAAAATTGGTTTCATCGGAATTCCATTTTTTGGGTTACGCACCGTACAGTACGTACCCCTATGTACAGTACGATAAAGA
This sequence comes from Pseudo-nitzschia multistriata, assembly GCA_900660405.1. Lineage (NCBI taxonomy): Eukaryota > Bacillariophyta > Bacillariophyceae > Bacillariales > Bacillariaceae > Pseudo-nitzschia > Pseudo-nitzschia multistriata. Next base: position 245,186 of record CAACVS010000226.1, on the reverse strand, counting down.
TTCGTACGAGTACTGCACGTAACTGATGGCTGTTCGTTGTTCAGAGGAAGATAGTAAATAAGTTCTGTTGTCCAATACGGTGGCGCGTGACATCATCTTTACCGTGCCGTCCATGGTACCCCGTAGCCTCCCTTCGCCGAATCAAATCGCTCAAAGGTACGAGCAGCTAGTACCAAGTACCGTACCAGGCAGACAAGTTTCTGTACAGAAGATTCCCGACTTGAACATGCTTTTTTTTCAGAATAGCGGCAATATCGTACGGTTCGTACTGTAACCGATTTTTAAGCATATTCCGAGTTGAGTACTACTGCGTACAATTACGTACGTACGTACTCTTTGAATTCCCCAATAGAAATATGCGGTTAAAGATTAGAGCCCTAGCACCGAAATGCCGGTATTTTTGGAGTAAAATAACGTTTTGACACTTCTGGGACGATCATCATTGAAGATTTTACCACGTACCTTTGCTACTAGACCCGTTACTGGAATGGAATTAGTAGACGCAACGTGAGACACTACTTAGACCCGTTTGAACAGTCACACAAACTAATTATGAAATTCGATACTCAAGGGGTGGGGGCTGGGAAGTTTGAAAAAATTTCTGGTAGCGCGGCATATATTATGGTAGCGTTTCTGGTAGCAATCTGGTAGCATTTATGGTAGCAATCTGGTAGCGTTTCTGGTAGCAATCTGGTAGGAATTATGGTAACTGGTAATTTTCCAGGATTGCTACCATAAATGCTACCAGATTCTGGTAACTGTTCTGCTAACGTTCGTGGTAAAACACTTAATTCACATAAAAGTTGAGCATAAATAAAGGAATTTTTGCTCCCGGACTGATGGCAAGGGTTCCCCCCTTGATCCACGAGTTTCTACAGGATTTTCTACACAGCTTTGTACTAGGATCCATCGAAATAGATCAAGTTAACACTAACATTCGGAACGTTAACCCCTTAACGCGTTGCAGTCCCGGGAACCTGCAAGAAACTATCTCTACCAGAATTGCTACCAGAATTGCTACCATATTGCTACCATCTGGTAGCAATCTGGTAGCAATTCTGGTAGCAATTCTGGTAGCAATCTGGTAGCGATTCTGGTAGCAATTCTGGTAGCTACCATTTTACCATAAAAATGTTTGGTATTAATTAGATTCTCTGATCCCCCTACCCAAATTTTCAGTCCTCTTGTAAGCAATACGTGTCGTGAATGAATTCTGTGTTTAGAGCGCCAGCAAGTTACCATTCCTATTGCCAGAGTATTGCCTGGTAGCAAGCCCGGCGTGGTAAAATAGTAAATGGTGATCGTCCCTGTTTGAGTATTATTGCGTGCTTGCTCTGTGAGTCCTTTTGATTGGCTTGTATTCATTTCCAATTGCTTTCCTCGCTCGGCACGCGACCAAACGCGACGAAGTTTTCATAGATCATCAACTTCGGTTGAGGCGAGAATAATTGCCGTTCACCATCAAGTCATAGGCATCTAGAGGATAGCGACTAGAGCTATTAATGGTAAGTCCCTTAGTCGCAAGTTATTGGCAATCCCCGTACAAATACTAATAGAAATTTTTAGCTCATTTTTACAGTTAAAACCAGTTAAAAATGGCATCCAAC